>QNTS01006603.1:37183-65038 GCA_003317085.1 Hucho hucho | reverse complement strand
AGATGGGGAAGGTATATAGTATGGGGGTTAATGATACACAGCCTCATAGAGATGGGGAGGGTATATAGTATGGGGGTTAATGATACACAGCCTCATAGAGATGGGGAGGGTATATAGTATGGGGGTTAATGATACACAGCCTCATAGAGATGGGGAGGGTATATAGTATGGGGGTTAATGATACACAGCCTCCTGTGATGGATGTCTGTTTGCATTCCGAATCGAAATTCCGAAGTGTTAATGTCAGTTGGGAACACGGCAAGAATGGGATGGATGGATGTTTGGGTTAGGTTCCATGACTTTTGTTATTAGGACTTTTTTCATGCAGAGAATGAATCATGTTGGATGTGGTGTTTGGATAAACCGGACTGTTTACTCTCTCTTTCGGTCAAACTGACAGATCTTTTACAAATGTAACTTTATAGCAAATTCATGTTTTCCAGTTATGTGAAAATATGACATTAAATAGACACAAGCAAATAATCACAAACAATACAAGAAATAGACACTTATTCCACATTCATACTGTAGTGTTGATGTCCGGTGTGGATAAATGAAGAAAACAACATTATAACAGTTGAAATACATCGACTTAGGCATCCCTCCTCCTGTGAATAGTGTCTATGGCTTGTCTATGGGTTGAGCTGCACAGATTCACTTTTCTCAGACAGACAAGACAGCTCTGTCAAACTGACTGATTAGTTTGTTTATTTACCTCCTCCATGAATAATGTGGGAAAACGTGGAGCTCTAACTGTCAGCCAGAGGCTAATATTTCCCTTTCATACGCCCTTGGAAGGAAGCGCTCTGAAGAGTGTGTGTGTATGTGTGTGTGTATGTGTGTGTGTATGCGGGGCACGTTCGCGGTGTCACCGGACCTTGTTTGAACAGAGCTTTAGCTCCCTGTTATCTTTCCCTTCAGCTATAGGAGGTTTGAAAACTTCATCTTTCTTGTCCCTCTTTCTCTCTCTCTCTCTCTCACTCCCTCTTTCTTTTTACCCTCATCTCTCCCGAGTTGAAGGCCAAAGATTTCAGGAAATTGTGACGTCCTTTACACGCCCCCCCCCACACTGCCTGATGAACCCTGATGAGCACACCTGTGTAGAAATGTGTTCTTGCCCCCCCTCCTGTCACCCCCCACCCATCCCAGAATTCCTCTCACTCATCTGACCTGCGCCTCGCCGGGGATCACTTCACACCTCTCCTGTTTGTTTTGCTTGCCCTGTCATCCCCCCCATCCCTCGCCCCAAACAAAGCCAAATAACTCTGTGTCAGTGAGGAGACCCCCCAAACCCCTACCTCATCACAGACTCCCGCTGACCCATCTCCACTGACAGAGCTGGATGGGGGTAAGGCCAGGAATGTATGAATCACTGTGTTTTTCAAATTCTCCTGATTCTGCTCTTAACTTTTAGATAGGAGATGAGTAACCCACATGACGTAGTGGTCCTCTAGGTTCTCCTCTGACTTTGCAGTTAGTTATTCACCAGTCAACATGACTAGCTGGGTTATTAAATACATAAAAAAATGCACAATATGCTGTTTTCAGATGAGGAGATTTTCTAAATGTACTCTATTTATGACTTGAAGTGTAACTTTGGAAAAGAGTCACTATAGCGACAAGAGAGCCCCCAGAGGTAACAGTCAGACCAGGACAGAAGCCCTCACCAGACCCCTCGTACCTTTGCAGGCTTTCCTGTGAGAGATGGTTTTGGACAGGTCTCTGTAGTAACCCTCCTTGCAGTAGTGACAGTGGCGTCCGGCCGTGTTGTGGCGACAGTTGAGACAGACTCCTCCGCTCTTCCTCCCAGACAGCTTGTACAGCTCCATGTTGAACCGGCATCGCCTGGCATGCAGGTTACAGTTACAGGCTGCAGAGACAGAAAGGAAGGGAGATATTGCATTTTTAAACAACCTTTATTAGCACATTTCAACTTATTTGCATAGCGAATTCAATGCCAAATCCACATGTAATACACCCTCCCCCCAAAAAAAGAGAGAGAGAGAGAGAATAGAATAAACAGAAGAGAAAATAATAAAGGGAAGAACAAAGGGAAAATAAAAAGACATTCTTAAATTGAATTACAAACTCTATAGATTACTACACTGTATCTACACCCCGATTATCAGTCTGGTGCCTGACAACCGATAAAGCGGTGTGAATAATTACAGTATTCTGTACGTGTTTGTTTACCAGATATACAAATCCTACTTGACACCTGGGCCTCAGAAGATGAGCCCCCCCAAGGTAAAAGACTGTGAGTTTTAACTTCCCTGATAATGAGGTCAGGCACGTTTCGCTCTCTTTCTTGTTCTCTCTGTTTCTCTCTCTCTCTACTTCTCGCTTCCTCTGCCTCTCTCTCTCTCTCTCTCTCACTCTGCCCTCCCCCCTCTCTCTTTCTCTCTCTTTCTCTCAAGGTTATTCTCTCCTCCTAGCAGACTCTACCAGACAAGGTTTCAGTACAGTATTATCATTCCACACCAAATCCCCGGTCGTGTTTGCTGCTGGTTTACTAATGAATAAAGTTGCTATGGCCGAGTTTAATTAGCCAGCTGATGTTTATTCATGACTCGTCGTTTGGCTTAACTTCATTAAACCCCCCGTCCGACTACACACACACACACACACACACACACACACACACACACATCTACCAGTCTGTCGGGTCTTCCTTCCTCGTCAATGATTTACCACAGGACACAATAGTTCCACTACAATGTACTGTACCAAATACTGCATCACAATGCCAATGCCACAGGAGGGGAGAGGGAGGGAACATGTTGATAGGGCTCCACCCTGACACATCTGCCCATGTTTTTCAGCCCACTCCCTCTCGAAACACACATACTGTACACACACTCAAGTAGGCTACTTCCTGTTATCATGTGCCCATCACAATCTAGGGAATAGAGTCGCTTCTCAGTTTGCACCAGTTAAAACAAAGATCCATTGAAGGGCTGTGGTCTTTTAGTCCAGACACTGTAATTAGCTCCTTCACACAAGTTATGTTAGAGACTGGAGAGGAGTCTCAGGGGGTCCACACACAGCTCAGTCCCTTATCTGTAGAGTCTGGTTTCCAGCTCTCTACCGGACACCAGGGGTCCTTAATTAGGGCTGTCCTCTTTGCTTGTTTTTCTCCCGCTCTGGGACTATTGATTTTTTGTTTCCTGGGCTCACCCTGGGCTTTAGCCCCCTCACTGCCTTAGAGGCATCACGGTGGAAAACTATCCATCTGCCTTGGGGGCATCGCATAGGAAACCTATCCTTCCCTTAACCCTCTGCCTGGAGGCCCGGAGGTTTAGGGATTACTGGCAGAGAGAGTTAAGGCACGGACACACCAGTAGCGTTTACCGGCAGAGAGTACTTAGCACCTCTGAACAGAGTGGCAGCCGTAATTTGCCATCCAATTCTACATGTAGAATCGCGTGAACACGTCGGCTGTCACCCGCCCACAGTGTGTTTTAGGGGTGGTCTCTAAAACACTGCGCCCGAACGAACCGCGAATGAACGGCAGATGGACACTCGGTGCGGTGTGTCCGCTCCCTCAGGCTGCCGGATCACTTCTCAGACTGCTCCAGGCAGCTCTATAGTTACACTACCCAGACTCCTTCACTCCCTGTCTAATGGTGGGAGCAGGGATTACAACAACTGGGCAATATGCATTCATTCTCTCCATCTTTACAAGAACAGAGATATGCTACAGTGCATGTTGGTTATTGTACAGCATGCAACTGGGATGCAAAGGTGTAATATGCTTCTAGCTACAGTAACTGGTTCCAAAAGATAAATCGGTGCGACCAATAGGAAAGAGCAAAACACACTTTATCTAAACTTCTGGTTCTTAGAACCTCAGAAAGTGATAGACCTGCATCACAATCGCCCGTACAGAGTCAGACTTCTTGTCTTCAGTTAAATCCTCCCGGGGGTTTAGAGTGGCTCCAGCAATGCATTGGACCGTGCTCTCAATGCACTGAAAAATAACTGCTACATGACATGAAACTGAGCAACATACGAATAACAAGGTGTTTTATGAGTCATTATGAGTACAAAATGTTTTAACAATTACATTATTCTGGTAGTTTCCTTTTCTGCTAGATTTAATGAAAAACAATTGAAGATAAAAGCTGATGTGCCCGCTTGCTTGTCTGGTATTGGCTTATCGCGTTTCCTGCAATGTTGTGATGTCATTCAGGCTTCATTCAACCCTTATCCATTCATTCATGTGGAGTTCCCCCTTTCATGAGTTCAACCAAATGATCATCTTGCTTTGTCTTGGTGGTAACTATGGGGATACAGCCGCTCGTCATTGAATACCTGTTATACTTGTGTTTTTTTCTATATTTCAGCGCTCTGAAGTCGAGGCCCATGTTGTTTTAACACCTGCATTGACCTGGGACATACCTCTACAGTCACAGAGGTCTAGAGGAGGCTGGAGAGCAACCCCCACTGGTGCTGTTAAACACACACACACACACACACACGCCGCGCAAACACACACTTCTACGATGGGATTCCTGTGATGAGACCCCAGCCAAATGAGAGAAAGAGAACAATTGTGTTCCGCTACTTTCAACACAGATGCACACAAACAGAAATAAGCTAGTCACACCTGCTCCTTGGGCCAGGCAGGATTCAAGATGGCTGGCCTTCAATAGAGAAACGCCCAAAAGCTGCAGGCGCCTCGCTCCTGCCAGACCTTTCAGCGCACACACCTACACGACCATGAGACTCCAATGCACCTCGACACACACACACACACACACGGGAATGCCTGGCACGTACTGTACAGCAGCCTGTCATTGTAAATAAGAATTTGTTCTTAACTGACTTGCCTAGTTAAATAAAGGTTAACTAAATCATAAAAATACACATTTTGTCCTCAGGGCATGAGAAAACATGTTTTACTATTATGAAGCGAAGTGATAGCTGAAAATATTCAACGAGGAGACATGACACAATTATTTATAGTGTAATTACTACTTGTTTTGTTTCATATAAATGACCGGGAAGCAAAAGTGGGATAATTTTCCAACCCCATGGGGCTATCAAACTCTAACCCTTCAGGTTGGGTTACCGCGGCAACCCACCACTAGTTAATGACCCACAGGTAGTAAAATGTGTTAACTGATCCCTTTAAGCACAAATAATTGAGTTAGCCGGATCAAGCTAAGCTGAGTCCTCATAATGACACTCACACCTACTGTAAAAGCGACCTTTAATTCCCCAAATAAGTTTTTAAAAAAGTAATTTGAATTATAACGCCTAAGAAAAAAATATTGGAAAGAAAAATACTGTGGTATTTACGGGCAATATAAAATGAGGCCTAGGCCTATCAGTTGTTACTGTTTCTCGCACATCCTGAGAAACACCCCACATTGGACCACCAGAGAGAGTTGGGTCTAAAGAGACTGTGTTTGTGTGTGTGTTGCAACATTGGCAGATGTTCGCTCCGAACGGTCCCCAGGCTCTTGGACTGACCCCATTGCTATCACTAACACACAGCCCTGCTTCCTTGTTTTCCTAATTAACGAGAAAGTTTGACCCTGGGAGTCATGCTCAAGTTGCGATAAGTTCCACTCGACAACTGTTGGTCTAGTTTCATATAGCGATGGATTTGTTCAGAAAATTCACTGCTAAGAAGAACTTTGTTACTGAATACATTTATAAAAGTCCAAACTTAATTGGAGCCATATAAAACCTTAATTAGAGCCTGATCACCCACTCTGCAAGACGTTTTCAAAAATGTTCATTTCACTGTCTGTCCGTCCGTCCGCTCAACCACCCGTCCATCCGTTGTAACATTCAGGGGTCACAGACTGACCTGAGGCCTGTCATCGATATTCCACAAACACCACGAATTCCGTCTCCCTGCCGCCTCAACCCTTCACTATCCCACTGAACCAGACAGAATAGCAACACCCAACACCAGAGTGTCAGAGCAGGGGAGCAGGGGAGCAGGGGAGCAGGGGTAGGGAGCAGGAGGCTCTTGCTATTCTGCCCCTTGGTTTAAAACAAACAGGTGGGGAAGCACCTGCACGCACAATTTACTTTTAATCCTACAGGCGCCCCTGAAAGTAATCAGATTAGACCCAGAAAACCCCTGAAGACAAAATGAGAAAATATTGTGTGTCCCTACTTCGGCGATTGTTTTGGTTTTCGAGCGGTTTCGGCGGCGAAGGGGAGAAGGGAGGCGTGTGTGTTTATGTTGTCCATGTGTGGAAGGGTTGATGAGTTCTGCTTGTTACATCAACAGCAGAACGTCCCGCTATTACAGCACATTACAGACATTTTAAGAATGGAAGGCATGATGCAACACAGCACCAAATGTGTCTCAAATGACATCGTATGACTTTTAACCAGAGCCCCTCTGGTCACAAAGAAGTTCACTATTAGGGTCAACAATGCCCTCTACCCCACTAACCTATAGACAGCATGGTCTCTATTTGGAGATCTAAGGAAACATTACATTAGACACACACCAGCAGTAGTTGAGAGGGAGTTGTGCTCCATACAGTCGAAAGTAAGAGGATCACATAATTGACGTACAGCCAGGAGATCCCACCTCAGACTAGATTCATTCTAGAGATCTAATCCACTTTAATCATCCACACTACAAGTGGGTATACAGGTCTGATAGGATAAACGGACACATATGACTGCATGCTATGGTACACCTTCAGCCGTGCCAGACCAACACACACTCTGATGTACACACACACACACACTACTGCTTTAGATTCCTTGCACAATTTAAAGCCTTACATAGGGGGTATAATGATACTGTGATTTGAAATCTTTATTTTCATACTTCAGCTGTAATGGCTCGCGTTATAGTTAAAGTGCACCAGTCGCAAACAATCATTTTGATTCACACATCCGCAACTGGCAGCAGCTTCTTAGGCTATTGGCAGACAGCCAGATTCACTCAATGTTGACACTTTCCTTGGCTATGATTAAAAAAACCTTGGTGTTTATGACAGTTAACTAGGCCTACTTCCCGCACCTCTTGTAGCCAGGACAATATTGAATATATCAGGACTGAGGACCACACCGATGCTGTAGTATGTGTATAATTCACATGCCCTGGAATTACACTCTCTCTTATAAAGAAATAATCGTTTCTTGGGAACAAAATTACTGTTTTTTGCTAAACAACCCTACAACATCTCACTTTCTCAAAGCCCATAATAACAGCAGGAACACTGAAACACACACACACAAAGCATCAAGTGATGAGAGAGAGAGAGAGAGAGAGAGAGAGAGAGAGAGAGAGAGAGAGAGAGAGAGAGAGAGAGAGAGAAATATTTACGCTAATGCTGTAGCTATGTCGTATGTATCATACTCACTCAGGTAACAACTAATAAATCTGACGCATTAAACTTCATGACAACAATTACATAAATTGCTTCATGTTACCACAGTGATTTATTCGTTGTGTGTTATTTTTCCTTTTACATTGGAACAATATAGTTTTTTTGTCTGATTTATTTGTTGATTCAAACACTGAAATGGTAAAAGCTAGGCATTAGGTCATTCCAGAGCTGAGAATTCCCAAATAAATAAAATGTATTCAGAGAGTTTAATGGGTGACATCATACTTATAGGCCTAACAATGCATGTTTTGAGACGTTCCCCTTGGATCAAATTATAGAATCAAGTCAATGCGATTAAACGGGCCTGACAACTACAAATGATGCATAATATACAGATGAAAGACCACTCTGGTGACGTTTAGTAGACAGCTAATAACTGCCAATCAATTAAACAAAAAAACAACAAAATGTAACAGCTGACATTCTATGTTTACCTTAGATCAAATGAGGGATCTTTATTGAATCAGATAAAGTGCTCTATTCAATCATATCCACTTCAGCCAACATCCGCATAACGGTGGTTTTGGCGGTGTTGAAGGTGGAACTGCGTTAGAGCTGTCAAATCCACAAGCGACTCCTGGCATTATACCTAAAGCGGACATTGTTATTGGCTGCACGGAGTCGCATTAGGAGAAATCCCATGCAGCCTTGTTTACAAGTTCGAACACTGGAATGTGAGATGTAATCTACACCTTGATTAGGCTGTTAGAAATCCTCATTATTTTGTTTAATGACTTTAATTTGATCTTCATTATTTCTATATAGCCTACACTTTGTTGTTCAGAACTTCTACGCGAGCAGATCGGTTTTGTGGCTTCCTGACAATGATCAAGAGTAGCTGCTGACCGATTTGACAGCTCCAATGTAGTTACAACTCCGACAGCACCAAGACATCAGCTATGCAGGTTCCAAGTGGAAAAAGCATGGACTTTCTTTTTCCCGATAGAAATAACAGCATTCTCCGTGCACTGTAAATTATAACTTGATAAGAGCTAAGTAAATGAGTAATCCGTTTGTAGAAGGGGATTGTAAATACACATAGCAATAGTTTTAGATGATATTTTTGGGGGAAATAGCCTATTTGAATCATTATGGAACTCAGACCAGACGTAGCTGGATCAAACTGGAGCCTGGCGCACGGTTCACGACGACTGGACCGTTGTCATTACAGTTTCATGATTAGTGAGGATTACGGTAGATGTATAGGACCATTGTTGAACCCGTATTGAAATAAAATGTCAACCTTCATATATTTCACGGATTGAACTTGAATATGACAACTTTCAGGATGAATCAAACCACAGTATTTTTGATTCATCAATATATTTTAAATGATTTATACATACTTTCCCAAACCTAAAATGTGTGTAAATAATCTACAAGATCAGAGTATTTTTAAATGTACCAGTTGGTGCTGAAACATATATTCAGAATTGTTTTGGTTTTTATGCATTAAATGACCTGGTATGATGGCGCATTGATAAATTATACAGTTTAAAGTCGTTATTGTTGCGTTTAAAGTAACTGTCCAGTGTTTTCAGAATCCAATGAAATATTACCTGTAATTAATTACAATATGAGTTAAATCGTTTTCCTTCCAAAAGTAGTATCATAAGAGTACCCCAACGACAAAATGGTGCGGGTGTATATCGGTCATAAAAAAATGTAATGCGAGTAGACCGCTGATTGGCCAGCTCTACTTATCCTTCCGCATAAACTGTTTTCAAATTACCCCTCCATATACCCCTCAAAATATCCCTCAAGAGAGGCATAATAAGTCATGTCAAACTCTGTAGAATTTCAGGAAATGCGTTTTAAAATGTAAAAAATACATCTGACATCACAATTTCGCCCTTGGCGTAGGAAAGGCGTGCGTATGAAAAGATGTGCCTAGGAAAGGCGTACATTTCCTAAGTCAGAATCGGGCCCTTAGTGAACAGCATCAACATAAAATATAAATATGAAATCACAGGTCAAGTGTCAAACCGTGCCCCTGTATTTAAAAGCTGTGTACCTCTTACTTATACTACTGGAACAGTTAGAAATCACATTCCTTTTAAGTCAATTGGTCTTTCTCATTAAATAAAGCTCCAGCTATTCTTGTATGCCTTCTTCCTTTTGTTCTCCTCTCCAGTCCAGACTGTTTCAATATCATCCGGCATGCGTCAAATATTTGTAATATTTTGCACAAAGCCAGCTGTTATTTTGGACGAGAAGGGAAAAGAACACAACAACTTGGGTTGGAGCCACGGAGATGATGATGATTCATTTTACAAGTTACCGAAATTTTCCAGGATTGCTTTGATGGTTTGACGGAAATCGAAACTTTTTTAATTGGAAAAAGAAAAAAGGTCTGATTTGAAACTACAGCATCACCTTGGCGTGACATAAACAAATAAAAGAGTAGAGAGAGAAAGCGTACCAGGAAGAAACGTATTAAGATGACGGTTCTTTGATCACCTTAACCAGAGTGGACAAGGCCCCACAATAACAAACTGATTTCAGATCAGTTTCCAGGTGGGGAATGAAGGGAATGGAGTCAGCGATATGCTACTAATGAAACACAGATTTAACATAGCTGCTGCCTTCGTTTGTCTGAATGCATGGCCGGAAGAGAAGGATTTATGTCATTCCCGTTCAGACAAACACCTGTATCTGTATCGATGTGTAAGAACGTAAACGCTCCGTATTTAATTGAAGACAACTGTCTGTATTGTCAAACAGGACCCTGTCGACTCCATGGTCACTCTCTCTACAGAGATTACAGTGGATGCTCAGTCAAAACAAACAAATGTGCTTTGCACAAGTTGTTCCATTCTTGCATGTGTGACACAATGTGAAATCATATCCCCACAATGTGAAATCATATCCCCACATTGTGAAATCATAAACCACAATGTGAAATCATATCCCCACATTGTGAAATCATAAACCACAATGTGAAATCATATCCCCACAATGTGAAATCATATCCCCACATTGTGAAATCATAAACCACAATGTGAAATCATATCCCCACATTGTGAAATCATAAACCACAATGTGAAATCATATCCCCACAAAGTGATTCCAAATTTTCATGAAATGTAACGTGTTACCATGAAAGCATGTAGTAAAAATTAAATGAAACACTGGCCCTAAAAGAAATGAAAGGACATTACGGAGCCATTTAGAGCTGTCTGATTGAAAAATGTGTACCTGTTGTTCCTTTAATTGGCAATCATCAGCACAAGATCTGTCTAGAGTTGTAGATATGTCTAGAGTTGTAGATGTGTCTAGAGTTGTAGATGTGTCTAGAGTTGTAGATGTGTCTAGAGTTGTAGATGTGTCTAGAGTTGTAGATCTGTCTAGAGTTGTAGATCTGTCTAGAGTTGTAGATCTTCCTAGAGTTGTAGATCTGTCTAGAGTTGTAGATCTTTCTAGAGTTGTAGATCTTTCTAGAGTTGTAGATATGTCTAGAGTTGTGGATCTTTCTAGAGTTGTAGATCTGTCGAGAGTTGTAGATATGTCTAGAGTTGTAGATCTGTCGAGAGTTGTAGATCTGTCTAGAGTTGTAGATCTGTCTGACTTCCATACTTTATATCAACCTCAAGGAAACTACTTAAGCCCACAAATTTAAACCTGAAGCATAAAAGGGGACAAGGGAGCGGAGGAGGAAAGGGAGAGGCATGGACCTGATTTCTGGAGGTGTGAGGCAGAGGAAGAGGGGGTCAGTTTGTGTGTGTGGAGGGGTCACTCTGCCAGAGAGGCAGCACAGGACCTCCCTGAAGCTTTCCTGGGATGGAGAGGACGGAGGGGGATGGGACGGAGGGAAAGGGGGAGAGGGGTCCTTACTGCCTGCTGAGATTCTATCAGGCTAATTTAATTCATTTATCGCTGCCAATTAGCAGTAGGACTTCTGCTACCAGAGGGCTCTCGCCCCTTTGCTCTCTCTTTCTCTCTCTCTCCCTCTCTCTCTCTCTCTCTCTCTCTCTCTCTTTTTCTCTACCCCTTCTCTCTCTCTCTCTCCTTCTCTCTCAATCTCTAATGACCAACTCTGGATCTCAGAGCTCTGTCACAGGAATGTCATGTTTCACATGCACACATTTTAATGACTCGTCTCTGGCGCATAAAATATGATTTTTATCAGTCTGTTGCTTGTTAAATCTCAGGCTCCACTTAATTAAAGAGACGTGGGTTGTGTCCAAATGGCCCCCTTTTTCCTATTTAGTGCA
The DNA here is from genome assembly GCA_003317085.1 of Hucho hucho. Taxonomy (NCBI): domain Eukaryota; kingdom Metazoa; phylum Chordata; class Actinopteri; order Salmoniformes; family Salmonidae; genus Hucho; species Hucho hucho. Next base: position 53,451 of record QNTS01006603.1, on the reverse strand, counting down.
CTACTTTTTACCAAGGCCCATAGGGCTCTGGTCAAAAGTGGTGCATTATATAGGGAACAGGGTGCCATTTGGGATGTAGCCTTGTGCAATTGAGTTCTGGGCTGTATATTCATCAGTGTTTTAAGCCTCCTGTGGTTGTGATGAAATATGTACTGGTCTAGCTGTGGGACTGATATCTGAATTTAACGGATTTCAAATGGACAGGATTTTTTACAAACCAAACAGGCTTTTTCCAACTTTGTAACCTTTTTTATATCAGTCAAGCTGTTATGGGTTTGTGTCTAATTTCAGAATTGCCGCTGGCTTTGGATATTTCTTACACATTTGCATTCTCGTATCGTCAATTGTCCTCCTTCAAATTAGTAAATTCCCCTCGCAGACAGACGGGAATAGTCTGAGCTCCTGTGTTTCTGTTCTGTCAGTTTGGCTAATAAAACATATTCCGCCGCAATTAAGAGCTGTGAGAAAGCGGGGTGCTCTGCTGCAGGGGGAATCCTAATGAAGCCGCGGTTCTAAGGTTAATGCTAAGCAGAGGGGATTTGGGACTGGAGGAGAATAAACATTAGCTACAGAGCAGGATTCTCAATCTCAACATTCCCTCTGTTTCAACCAGGTGGAATGCCTAGTCTAGTGGATTGCCTATGGGTCCAAAATTAAGATTATCCGACTTTCTATGTGACAGTTGTACTGCACATGGGCTTAGTTCAAACAATGTTCTTTCTGAAGACTGAGGGCCCATGGTGACTGTAGAGTACACCTGAAATCTCTTATGATACTATACTGTACTGTAGCTCTGGGTAGAAGTTACACATCTAAAATCACCAAATTGTAACTTTGGGGCAAACATTAACGAAGAAAAGCCCTGATCTTCCTTCAGTTAGTGTTCTGGGGTAACTTTATCCCACTGGTGTACAGTATGCTCCAGGATGTAAACAACTATTCCCATATGTGTCCTCTTCACCTGTTACGACTCTTACCAGTCCCTATATGTTCCTCAGGACATTGGGTCACACTTCCACCACCATTTCGTCATCAGCAACCTGCAGTAGCAGCAATCACTAACCCTAAGCAGCCCAGATAAGGAAGCCTCCATGGGGGCAGATAGTCCCACAGCATGGGGACTAATCAGGCCTGTTGCTCTCGCCACACTGAGGGGCCAACAACAAAGGGGCCCTAATGACCTCCTATTTTCCCGCATTAGCACCCATTTAATGTCCGGCCTGCCCTCTCGTTAGGGAGCCCTGGTGTGGCCCCGGGGCCCTAAACAGCCTCCAGGCCCCCGGGGCCACTCTGGCACTTCCACCCCACGCTGGGAGCCTATAATAGGGCTAGTTTGTAAAGGGGCCAGCCTCTGATCTGAGATGCATCAATTTGCTGAGTAAGCAAGGCTTCTATTGTCTGGTTGTGTGTGGAGAGATATTTGTGTGTGTGTGTGTGTGTGTACAGTATCTACGCATCTGTGAGTGTTAGTGTTTCTGTATCTATTCTCAATTGTGTGTTTGGATGAGTAATTGCTAAATAAAGCCGCCGTTGCCTGGAAAAGATCTTCCCTCCACTTCTTTAGTAAAACAACGACATACCAACACACAGAGAACGCTAAAGGATTGAGGCTGTTGATCCTGAGGGTGCGTTGTGTGTGAACTAAGCCATAAAAATGCCATGGGGGCAATCTGACGTGGACAGGCCCCATTCAGGCCGTAGCAGTGAAAGCCCTTTAGGGGTGAATAAAGAATACAATAAGGGCTGTCAAGCCTCCCATAGACCCCCACTAAACAATACCCACAAAGACCCAGCCATCTTAATAGCGTGAGGGACTGATACCCATTGGGGACGCAGTGCTGGACTGGAAGAGCATCCATCCACTTGCACTGTCAGTCACAACTCCGACAACTGTGTCAAGGGTGGGATCCGATTAGGTTCCTGTAGCTAAGAACTCCCATGAGTGAATTTTATTGGTAGACAGCATGAGGACACGGCGCTGGAGCGTCCACTGACACTGTCACTATTGCCCTCCGACAACTCTCCCACTAGTGTCAGAGGTGGAATCCGCAAAGCCTGGTTTAACCAGACTGAGCGCTGTATTCACCATGAGTTAAACTAGGATATTGTAGCCGAAAACTCCACAAGTAACCAGGCTAGCGGTCGGTTACTGTAGCCGAGAGCTCCACAAATAAATTAATCTGATTGGTCAATGGCACAGGGAAGTGTGTTGAACACAATACAGATAGAGAATAACTGGATTCATGGCTTTCAGTGAGGGCAAACCAAAATTTATGCTTTTACTTATGAAGTGGTTCGGTTTTATTTTATTGAACGATAAGCAAGGGGAGCATTGGGGACTAGAAATTTATTTTATTTAACTGTTGGAGCATTGGAGCAGTTTTTCCTTTTTCACAGTCAATTCCAGGCAGAGAATCGCTGTGCTGAGATTCGTGCTTCCTTTTGCCAGACCAAAGTTTATCTGATAACCTCAATGTGAACTATGGGTACTGTGGTAAATCTTTGGATAAATTCTGCCCTCTATTTGATCCTGATCAAACTGAACCAAGACCTCACCACATTGACGGGAAGTTGGGAACCAAACTGTGTAAAACAATTGCTCAACCCTTCGCAAACCCCTGTGCAAGCCCGGCGTCAACACGACCTTCAAAACCAATGATAATACTGTTCCACTCTGTTTTCCACAGTTGGACAACCAGCCGTATTACTTAACAGTGTGTCTTCTCCACCTAGCCTAACACTGGACATCCACAAACAGCTCTTGGACTACACAGAGCCGACGTAGATCGGAAAGAAGCGAGACGGAACTCTCTAAACAACGGCTCCCTCCCATCTCCCTTCTCTTGTCAAATATCTCCTGCAGTCTATTTGGGCTGGGTTGCTTTGGTTTCTATGAGACCAATTCAAAGGGATTTTCTGATCTCACATATTTTGGCAGGCTCTTTTCCCCTTGCCTGAGGGCCTGGCTGAGAAAGCCAAGTTGTCAACTAAGACACTGAGACGGCGGCGTACGGCGCTATGCTAACTAAACCAACACTTATCATAACTGCGGTTTACACTAATCCAGCAGAGTCTGCAATTAAGGTGGGCCTACAGACACACACACACACATAACACCTGCGTCTCATAATGAAGATATTAACCTGTCATATTAGTCACAAAACAGAGGTGACAGGCAGTTTCTGTTACAGAGATGACTGGCTGGATTTGGAGGGAAAATATCAAATAAACAGTGTTTGAAGATGAATGGGGTTAGTGTTAGCAAGGCCCTTCGGGCAGGGAAAGGTAGTGTGCGTTTCCTGTCTTGTCTCCTCCGATTCTGATTCTGACTGGAAGAGCCAGACATGTGGGGATATCCCCTCTAACACCATCTCTGTGACACGTTATGTAATGAACACAGCCCGAACAATGCATAATTCACACCAATTTCTTTGGGGGGGGGGGGTCCTTTTGTTTTTTGTTCATACTGTATGTTGAAAGACGATGGAGAGGGGTTTGGCGTTTGCTAAGGCTGGCTCTTCACATATTGGACTATGGGGAAAGAATTCCTAGTCAGCAGACGAACCATGGATGAGAGACGGCTAGTAATGTATTTTTAGTTGGCTAATTGGGTTATGCTTGGTTTTTATGGAGTTGTTCATTTCCTATCTAAAATGCACTTGTTGTGAGTCACTCTGGTTTGGAGTGTTATGCTAAATCACTTACAAGTGATGCAAATAGGTTAGCAACAGAATGTCCCCATAGTCTTTAGTCTACAAATCACCTCTTTTGAGATAATGCATGTATAACTATAGGACTGTTCAGTTTAATCAATGGCCTCCTTGGGATTTTTCAGATCCATAAATCATAACACATAGCATGTCAAATAATTGCCTTATTTCTCACTATCTGGCCCAGAGTGGTGTCACGTATATCGTAAATCCTTACTTAAATGTACGACTAATTGACAACGAGGGACTTCTTTAGCGACCAGGGACCTAGAACGAGCATGCACGGTAATATCATTATGATCATAGCCAAGAGGAAGTGAATGGGTGATGAATAAATTAATGAATGAATGTGTACACTCTTCGAAAAAATATGCTATCTAGAACCTAAAATGGTTCTTTGGCTGTCCCCATAGGGGAACCCTTTGAAAAGCCCTTTTTGGTTCCAGGTAGAACCCTATTGGGTTCCATGTAGAATCCTTTCCCCAGAGGTTTCTACATGGAACCCAAAAGAGTTCTACCTGGAACCAAAATGGGTTCTACCTGAAACCAAAAAGGGTTCTCTTATGGGGACAGCCGAAGAACCCTTTTGGAAGCCTTTTTGAGTGTAGGAGTAAAGTAATATGGCAAATCCCTCTCTAGTCTAATCTCTCCACTCTATTCAATAAACCATCTCCACTTCTCTCCTAGCCTCATTAGTGATTATAGCACTAGGGGCCATTGTCACCAGGTGCGTGAACTTTAACCTTTTCGCGCTACCCCCAACCACGACCCTCTGGGTCTTCTACCACCTCAGAAATGTGGCGTGACACTTCTCGGGGGACCTAGGAGAACCGGGGGCTTTGTTTCCCTGCCTCGCTGCCTGCTGCAGATGTCATTAGCATGTGTCACCTCTCGCCGATTTACCGCCGTCCATGCTCTGGCCTTAACAAGCCTTCACGCTGCTTTATTGGAACGCAAGTCCACCGCAACTGATTTTTTTCAATAAAAAGGCATGAAAATGACTTCAGTTTGGGCAAAAGGGGAGGAGAGGAGAGGTGGTGGTGTGGTGGAGAAGAAGAAGAAGAAGAGAAGTGCCAGATAAAGAGGGGGGGAAAGGAGGAGGGAAGGGGTGTAGAATCTAGATTCTCTGCTATAGGCTATGGTCTGCAGGCTGACTGCTTTCTCTTTCCCTGCAAACTAAGCACTTGTCCTTTCCCTATCCCACCAAGTGTGTGTTAAGTTACCTCTCCTTTCACAGAGCATTCAGGTCTGGGCTATTTAACTTGCCTGATCTTTTCTAGCTCTTTTAACAATCAGTCAATTAGTGCAAAGAGTCTCGGGGGGCTGATTTGGTCACAGCATAGGGTGCAATAAAAACCATGGTTAAACCAACTCAATGGCCCTGGATGGTGTCTGTGAACAGAAGAGTTGCAGCTTGGTGCTTAGTTAAGGTCTTTATTGTTGGCTGGCTCTCGATGGTAACCTAACTTGGGAAGTATTCATTGAACATAAACGTGTTTAGTAGGAAATTCGATTGAATTGAAATGACTTGTGCCAAAGTGCTCACACACACACACACACACACACACACACACACACACACACACACACACACACACACACACACACACACACACACACACACACACACACACACACACACACACACACACACACACAGAGACATCCCCCCCACACACACACAGATCATGAGTTACAGGTCCTGTGTGTGTAGAACTGTGCTCAGAGCGTCTGGGCTCAGCCTCAGCCACAGTGTAAATAGAGAGAGACTGGGGCTGTCAGAGCGCTGCGGCCGGAGAGGCATTTGCACTGTCTCAGCTCAGACACTTTGGAAGATTAAAAACCCAACCTGTAGCTACTAAACATGATGCCTGTTCTGTGAGCCTGTTCTCCTGGGCCTCCGGGGCAGACGTCTTCACACGCATGCAGACTTCTTCGCTCATTGAAATGAGGGATGAGAGAGAGGGGAGAAGGGTGGAGGAGGAGGGGAGCGTATTTGACTCCCTGCCGCACGTCTAGTGCCGTCTCTCTTATTGAGAAGTGGGACCTAGCAGGAAGCGGAGAAACTGTAAATTAGGAGCCTGCGGCGCTCCTCCTCCTTCCCTCGTACACATTTGTTATTTTTCTCCCCACCTGTCTCCCCTCCCTCTCTTGTGTGTAGAATGACACCACCCTCGCCCGAATTCCACAACGTCTTACATTTTTTCGGGTTTGTGTTTTATTGTGTGTGTATACGTTGTTGCGCGCGTGTCTTCGAGATCGTGTGTCTCTGCTGCACAGTATGACTGTGTTTGGAGGAATTCACTTCTCGCCATGGCCCGTCATTCTCCACCCCTGTTTGAAGCCTTCAAAGCCTCAGCGTGGATGCTTAGGGCGGCTAATGGGGTGTGAAGCCAGCGCTTCTGCCCCGGCTCAGGCGTTGTTCTTGGACGGGGCAGCGGAGAGAGAGAGCACAGTGTGGAAGATGAGCTCACACTGAGACACTCTGCCAAGTCTAGGCCAGCTAGCCAGAGAAGCTCACATCAGGACACTAATACGGAACGGTCATGTTCTCGAGTCAAATACAGTGATGAAATGATGATGCTGTTCCACTGTTTAAATGAGAGGGAGAAGGGATGGTCATAATGATTTTGTAATGGGACCCCTCCACAAATGGGCATACACAAACCATATTACAGTAGCATATTTTGGATTTTTACAAAGTCTACGGTACATATTTCGTGAATATGTCTGCTGGATGATTCTTATAATAAATCATGGTACATGAATCAATACATCTGCCAAAACCCAGAAAAAAAGGTTTCCAGGACCAGGTAGAGGTCTTTTCAGGGCCTGTGTAGCCTAACACTCAAGCTATAGAAGAACAAGTCGCTTACTGCAACACAGGAGGAGAAACACAATGGCGTGACACAATGCCTCTGACTAGGGTTTTCTAGAGGTTTCTATGTTTTGGTTTTGTTTGGTTCCCAATTAGAGGCAGCTGTTGTTCGTTGCCTCTAATTGGGAATCCTATATAGGTTGATCCTTTCCCCACCTGGGTTGTGGGTTATTGTTTCTGTTAGTGCATGTGTTGTGCTAGACTGACGTTACGGTCTGTTTATTCTTCATTGTTTTGTAGTTGGTTCCATTTTGTATTAAAACATGTGGAATGCTATGCTCGCTGCGCCTTGGTCCAGTTCGTTTGAAGGAGATCGTGACAGCCTCGTTATTCTACAAGTATTGCACAAGCACTCAGAATGATAAAGAAAGAAGACCAATGACTTTGACATATTTCCGGGGGTTGCTTATTATCATGCTAAAAATGGAAACCAGCAGATATCCATATCCAATGACAACAATATATGGTTATATTCTTTGTTAAAGTGTAACTACACCAGCTGGTTCTGTCCACGCAGATTGTTTCTGACACTGATGGAGCTGACATGTTGTTTCTGAACCGGCTCCCAGAACCGCAGTTACCACAGAACACTGCCATGTCATAATGCCTCTTGCACAGTACCCACCTCCTACCCCTCGCCCCACTGGAATTCTGGGAAACCCACAGCACACACCAACCATTGGATCACTCTAGCTCTAATTGCCGTTTTGGAACAGTAGTTCTTGGAGTTATTTTTCCGGAACTTTACTTTGAACGAAATTACAGCTTCAGTTCTCCGTAACCGATTCTGGCACTTCTGACTTGCGGAGGAAGGATACAGGGGGGCGTTGAGATGGGGGTAAATAGCCCCTCAGATCCCGAAACCCAGAAACCCCAAACCTTGTTGTAATTAACTCATCAGGATTGGGCCAATTAGGGAACCTGGACTGGGATTTGCAGAGCAGAGTTTACGGGGCCTGACAAACGTTGAGAGTTTGTTTCGAAGCGTTGCGCAACAATGTCCAGATTCACAAATGGTAATGTCACAATGGAGGAAGTCCTACATTACCACTAAATAATGATTACAAGCTCAGCAAGGCTCTCTAATTGCTGAAACAGAACAGTTTGGAACCTGAGGTGGCCTTGAGCACACACAAAAAGTTTCCAAAAACGTCCAACTTTGTGGAAAGAAAAGCAAATGGGCCGAGAAGTAATTGCTGCATTGTTTGAGTGGAAACGCTGAGGAGTCAGGAGTCAGAACAGCTGATGATTTGAGGATTTGAGTCCCCCAGATCAGAAGAGTGTGGGAAACAGCTCGTTATTTTTAATGTCTCATTTCAAAGTCTGATTTATTCAGATGAAAGACAAGGCTGGGGTAAAAGTTCATCTCTGATGACAACCTTTGGGGAGGAAGGCTTTTCCTGGAGAAGGAAGCTGGTCGACGATGCAGGCTACAGAGGCAACAGAGCGGCTGCATTGTGATCAAATGTTTTTCCCCAACCAAAAATGAGTGTTAAAGTACTGCATTGAATCTGGTAGAAAGTTGGATGGCGATGCATGGCGACTGAGTAATGGTTCATCAAAGGAAGTTCCTGCAGTACGCACACTGCGATCCCAGGTGTGATTCAACCCTTAGATCTTCATTGGGTAACTTTGATGTTTAGCACCTGCTCAAAGCCAATGGATATGCTGATCATACAGCATGTTTCTGTCCTTTCTTATACAGAGTATGTGAAGGAAATGATCTGAAATGAAAGGTGCTTGTTTGACCAGAACAGAACAAGGAAGTGACAGATTGGATAGAATCTCTCAAAGGATAAAAGACTAACAGTATCAGGAAACATAACAGAACTCCAAAAACGTCCTGTTCCTGTCAGATAGCCTATGACATGCCCCAGATTTTACCTATACGATTTCTATTGGCTCCCTGCAACCACTCCTGGGGCCTGCTTGGCTGCTGAGCGCTAGTTCAGAGCCAACAAACAAAATGAAAGTGGTTGTGTCATTTATGTCAAGAATAATATTACCTTAAGTGTTCTATTGATTCTGTAGATATGCGGTTTTGTTTGCTCTGGCAGGGGACTCGCGGATTGAAACCGAATGTGTTCGGTGGGCCAGGAAAATTAACCATAATTATTGTCAATGGACCTCTTAAACATAATCTATTGAAAATGACTTTGAATTAATTCTCTGACATCCTGGGGTGAAAAGGTGTTTTTGTCTCAAAACTTTGCAGCTGATATACTGAGCACTGAAAACTAGGCCTCTGCAGTAACCAATCTAGGCTATTTGGTATAAAAAAACAAAGATGCATTTTAGATATGCGTGTCAATCAAAAGAATCAAGCATGCTGTTGTCTTTTTCCTTGGTCATCATTGTGCACGTGCCATCAACCAACTTTCATAATTTTCCCTGTTCCAGTATCCATCTCCTGTCAACATTTGTCTAATGTAATACAGGGGAAGTGACCAATCTAAACAGGCCAGAAAAAAAGAGGTGTAATTTCCGACTAAGGTCAAAGAGCCACGGTGCAGAGGTGCAGCCCAAATACTTACCGCCACTGTTATTATGTTTCTTAATCCAATCACTGTTTGTTATTGGGGCTCTGAGCTCACTTAAATTTCCCGCCCATCGCGTTGACAACACCTCCCCTTCGCGGAAACCGACGAGGAGCCCAGGACGCCATAGGGCCCCGATATCAAGGAATGGTGTTACAATCCTTCTCAAGCACCCTCCCTCTCTCTCTCTGTCACCTAACAATGAGCACATATACCCTGTACCTCAATATCTCACAACACCCCAAAAGGGCAGGGCAAGACAGGAGGGAGTTAAGGCCCCTGTACTGTCAGGGTCACGGTCAAGGTCAGAATGGCTACTGTTGCAGCTCCTATATGCCACAACCACAGTACTCTACCACATGAGTAAAAAAAAGGAGTTCTGGGTTGGGAGTGAGCTGCCCAGCCGCCCACTCTCTGCCATACGACCGGCCCAGCTCCATCCCTCTCTCCATCCCTCTCTCTCTTCAGAGACGATGGGAGACAGGAATACAGGCTCTTATGGATCATCCCTCTTCCCTACCCCGGCTTTCATCTCCGGCCAGCACCCTGTCCTCCTAGCAGCCTCCGGGAGAAAATATGAGGAGTCCTTGGAAAAATGAAAAAAGAGAGGGAAACATTCCCGAATCCCAAGGATCTTAGAGGCGGAAAGAAGGGAGGTTATTCCTCCTGTTCCTGCTGCTTTAGATGTAGCCTACCTCTGGATATCTACTGGATATGTAGCGGAAGGAGGGAATGATTGAGATTCTGGATTGTACATTTCATGTAGAAGGGGAGGACCATGATTGAGACCAAGGCCAAGATTCAAACAAATACAGATTAAAGACCTGTGCACTCCGATTGACTTTTAAATGTGACATCCGCAGCGTTTACGGGATCTCAGCGAACGTCTGGGAAATTGCTTTTACAAGTCAATCGCAGTGCGTAGGTCGTTAATCTGCGTCGGTTTGAATCCTGGCCCAACGGTCTCTCTCCATCTCTGTCTATCATTTTGGTATTTTTCATCTTTTTTCATCCCCAGGTTCATAATTCTAAGAAAATAATCAATCCTTCTGGAGGGAACACATTAGAAATGTATTTCCACTAGAGACCCGGAGACCCTTCTCTCTCGGGGCCCCTGACGCAGAATCCTCTCATAAAACTAATATTAGCAGTAATGACGCCATTTCCTTATCGCCCTCATAATTAGGGCCCATTTGTTGGCTTTGTCATGGTCCAGTGCTAGATAGAACTTTTGTTATTAGAAGCAAGAAGGGACCCATGCAGGAACCTAATGGCCTTTTCAGATGGGGATGGGGGGCTCATACGAACGACTCACACAGCTGCACACACGCACGCACACACACACACACACACACACACACACTGTCTCTCTCTCTCTCACATACACATTTCTGTCAGACCCCCAGACAGCCATGGCGATGTGAGAAGAGGAGGCTATTTAAAGCTCTTACCGGTAGCTTGCTGAGTCAAGAGCCCAGCAGCTCTCTCACCCATAATGGACCATCAGGGCTGAGTAAGCAGCGGCTCACTGCTCTATCCTTCTCTTCCCGGCTGGAAACCAAGCCTAATTAATCGCCTCCATTGTCCCGGAGGCAACAAAGAGAGGGAAGGGGTTAATGGGGAAGGGGAGTGTCAGGCTCACAGGGATGTGGAGCTTATTCTTACCGGCTGGTTCTCTCTCCGTTTCTCTCTTTATTTTTCTCTTTCTCTCTCTTGACTTGCTCTCCCTCTCTTTCTTAATAATGTGTGTGTGTGTGTGTGTGTTTGTGGGGGATGAGAGGAGAGAGGTATGGGCTCCTCTCCCCCGCCTCCTGTCTGTCTTGTGAGACCTAATGGGTGATGGATTAACCCATGGATCACCCCTGGCAAATTGAGATGACCTCACAAACTTTCCCCTGAGTGCCTTCTCAGCAGTACGCATTCCATCCCACACACACTGGTCGCAAACACACCCAAAAACACGCAAACACACACACACACACACTCCCGCAAATACAAACACACACTTGCACACATTCCCGCAAAGACACGCACACCCACACGTTCATCTTCTCTCTCAAATTATTTTTGGCCATCGCATGTTTGACTAACTGTCTCTGTTTGACTGTCTCTTGTTTGATCTGCCACAGGCGTTCTGCTTGACTCAGCCTGGGTCCAGAAGTTTCCCCTAACCACAGATCTAGGATCAGATTACCCCAGCTCAAATCCTAACTTTGACCATTAGAAGGATGAAAAATATATCAGTTAGGGACAACTTTAAACTACTCCAAGATTTGCAACCCTCTCAGACGTCAGCAACAGTACCGGAGGGAGACAGAGGGGGGCGCTCTGTCCAACACGTCCTACACTGCAGGGGGATTTGGTACGTGTAGTAACTTCATACACACATTAATCATACATAACTCTACTCCTATAGACTATAGACTGGACCCCGCTTTGGGTCCAATGTGCTCATTCTCACTCTAGGTGGTCCTGTCGACGAGCGGAGGGGGACTCGAGCCAGCTGCGTTGCTACATCAAGGGTCTCACCTTGAACCACTCTCATCGAAGCACACACACACACACACTTAGCTCTGTGTCTGCATTTTACTGTTGCTGTTGTTGCTGTAACAGCCCAACACTCTAGAATAAAAGGAGTTTATGTGAGTTGTAATTGGCCTTGCCAAGTTTCTCGTTCTAAATGTTCACAGACTTGGATACTGTAGTGTCGCTAGAATAACAGGGGGCTTTAGTGCTTGTTGGTGCTCAGTGCATTGCCTTCCCCAATGGGCTAGAAAATACAGATACCCAGGGAAATAATAATACACGTAAAGCCTTTTATTGACCTCTACCTTATGCACTGTCATATAATACACATAGGTACTGAATTAGCTGACCAGTGAAGACTCAGTACCTCTCTCTCTCTCTCTCTCTCTCTCTCTCTAGTCCTCTCTCTCTCTCTCTCTCTTTCTATCTCTAGTCCTCTCTCTATCCCTCTCCCTCCTTCTCTCTCATTGTTGTATATTTGCCTTGGCTCCTAACACTTGCCCACAGCCCGGTAACCACCTGGTAACCGCCACACAGAGGTGCTGAGGTCATCATGTGTGATCCTCCACAGTACCCCTGGCCCTGGCCTCAGGAGCAGGTCACACACACTGCTGACTGGAGCTACTACGCCACAAACACACACTCACACACACACACTCTCCTCCCAATGTATTTGTCTACCCTGTTTACTGCTTTCTTTACGACCTCTGTTAAAAATCCAGTGACACTTTAACAAGCGAGACAACTCAGCCCTGTCTATTACTGTAATGAATCAGAAACTGTTCAACAAGGGCCTCTTGCCACACAGGGAGAAGACCTGACGACTTCACAGTTCACAGAAATGCCCGAAATAAGCACTCTAATGTCGGGTAAAGTACACAATTATGAGGGGGTTTTCCAACCAGGTTGAGGGTTAAAGAAAGACATCCGGTTATACACTGCTAAGTAATGGAATATGATAGGGATGGGAATAGGGGCGATGTCGCAGGGGGAAGCTCATCCTGGATGGGACTACCGTAGAACAACAGCAGCAGGTCTCTCCATTCCACATACTTCTTTCTGTAGCAATTAAAGGAAAATGTCTGGGTACTGTTTAGGCTCTGTGATGTCTGTGGGTTTTGTCTGTCTACTCCCTGGAGGTGCATGGTCTCTGGCACTACAGCCGGGGCTCTGCCATACAGCTCACATGGGCTCTGCCATACAGCTCACATGGGCTCTGCTATATAGCTCACATGGGCTCTGCCATACAGCTCACATAGGCTCTGCCATACAGCTCACATGGGCTCTGCTATATAGCTCACATGGGCTCTGCCATACAGCTCACATGGGCTCTGCTATATAGCTCACATGGGCTCTGCCATACAGCTCACATGGGCTCTGCCATACAGCTCACATGGGCTCTGTTAGTACAGCAATGCCACTGTTTCAACAACCTGGGACATGGAAAGTAGGCTATCAGGATTTATAGCTAATTAATTGGTTGTTAAGATACAGCTCTTTTAGAATAGTCCGTACATTGTTGCCATTCTTTGGGGTAAAGCGCAACAACATAATATCAAACCAAAGAGCATATAATGTACTATTTAATTGCTGTTTGATCATGCAGACTGTGTGTTCATTCTGTGGTCAGAGTGTCATTGTAAACAAAGAGTGATTCTGACTTATGGGACTGGGTACTGAAACATTACATTGTCTAATGTGTGAATAACACATTGATGTCGTCTGGCGTTGGCTTTAATTGCTCCTAATCGTCTGTTGGCTGCCCAGTCTACCAAACCACCCAAACTTTCCATTAACTCTCTCCCTCTGTCTCTCATCCCGCTTTTTCTCGTCTCATCATCATGCTCCAAAACCACATCTCTGAAACATCCCCTCCATCAGGACAAGCTCTCTCTGTCTCTCTCTCTCTCTCTCTCTCTCTCTCTCTCTCTCTCTCTCTCTCTCTCTCTCTCTCATCCCTCCACACCTTCTCACTCTCTGTCTTTCCCTCGACACTCATCCCTCCCTCCCTCATCCCTCTCTCTCTCATCCCTCCATCTCACTCCAAAACCACTGCTCTGAAACACCGCCCTACACCGAGACACATAGCTTTCACTACAGCATCAACGGCCCTCAATTAATTCATTAGCTGAACTCGCCCCGAGGGCCACGGAGATGCTAGAAACAACCCTGCTACAATACATCTCTGTATTGTAAACAGCTGTTGGCAGATGAGATGAGTGAGACAGGTATCAACAAGGACACATCCAAACAGCTAAACGCGGCTGTCTGGAGTGGGTTGTGTGTTCAGTGCCAAAGGCAGGAGGTGTTGAGTTAAGAGATGTTGAGTGTTAATGGACAATCTGAGTCAGGTAGACAGCCTGAGGAGCACTGAGCACTGAGATTCAAATCAAATCCAGTTTGATTTGTCAAATGCACCGAATACAACTAGTGTAGACTTTACAGGGGAACGCTTGCTTACGAGCCTTTCCCAACAATGCAGAGTTTAACAATAAAATAGTAACACGAGGAATCAAATAAAGTACACAAGAATGGAGCTATATACAGGGAGTACCAGTACCAGATCAGTGTGCAGAGGTACGAGGTATTTGAGGTAGATATGTACATGAAGGCAGGGTAAAGTAACTAGGCATCAGGATAGATAATAATAATAAGAGTTAAACAAAGAACAGAGTGGCAGCAGCAAATGATGAGTGTAAAAGTGTGTGTGTGAGTGAGTGTGTAATGTGTATGTATGTGTGTTTGTGTTGTGTCGTTCTGTGTGTGTTATGTGTGTGTGTGTGCGTATGTAGTGTATGTGAATGTGTGTGGGTTTTGTGTGGAAGTGTCAATGTAGTGTGCGTGAGTGAATGAGTCTGTATATGGTTTATACAGTGTAGTTAGTGTGCGTAGGGTCAGTGCAAGATAGAGTCAGCGCAAATAGTTTGGTACCATTAATTGACTATTTAGCATTCTGGCTATTTAGCAGTCTTATGATCAGGCCTACCACCGTAGTGTCGTCAGCAAATTTGATGATGGTGTTGGAGTCGTGTGTGGCCACGCAGTCGTGTTTGAACAGGGAGCACAGGAGAGGACTAAGCACACACCCATGTGTTGAGGGTCAGTGTGGCGGAGGTGTTGTTGCCCACCCTCACCGCCTGAGGCCGGCCCTCAGGAAGTCCAGGATCCAGTTGCAGGGGGAGGGGTTCTGTCCCAGGATCCCTAGCTTCGTGATGAGTTTTGAGGAGAATATGGTGTTGAACGCTGAGCTGTAGTCTATGAACACCATTCTCACATAGTTATTTCCCCTCTTGTCTAGGTGGGAGAGGGCAGTGTGACGTGCAATTGCCATTTCGTCATCTGCGGATCTGCTGGGGCGGTATGCGAATTGGAATTGGTCACGGGTGTCTGGGATGATGGTGTTGATGTGTGTCATGACCAGCCTTCAAAGCACTTCATAATTACAGATGTGAGTGCTACAGGGTGATAGGTTACCTTGGAGCTCTTGGGAACAAGGACAATGGTGTCGTGTGTTGTGCTTGAACAGGGATTACAGACTGGGACTAGTATAGATTGAAAATGTCTGTGAAGACACCTGCGCATGCTTTGAGAACGCGCCCTGGTATCCCGTCTGGCCCGGCGGCCTTGCGTGCCCAAAGTAAAATGCCTCCCACTCAGGCCCAGAAAATAGGATATGCACATATTTAGTACCATTGGATAGGAAACACTCTGAAGTTTCTAAGAGTGTTAAAGAGTGTTTGTCTGTGAGTATAACAGAACGGATATGGCAGGCGAAAACCCGAGGAATTTCTGTCCTGGAAAAAGGGATTTTGACACATTGCCTCATTTGGAACCCCTCCCTTATGAAAATGCCCATATAAGGGAGTATGAATGCAGTACCTATTGCTTCCTCTGGATATCAACAGTCTCGAGACACTGTTTTGATTCTGTTTAGTTGCTTTAGATGGCAGAAGAAGAAGAATTAGGAAGTGGCCACACAGAAGTCAACAGAAGAGAATGCGCGTTCCCGGCTTGCGCGCTCTGTGGTTTTTATATTCCGGTTGAAATATTATACTGAATATACATTAAAGTGTTCCTAAGTATACATTATCAATGATGTTTGATTGTTCTTGGACAAGTTTATAGGTATAGGTTGAACAAGTTCTCTTCACGTTTCAATGGGCGAGTGGACGCTGTATTTTCTTATCATAACGCGCCAACCAAACGTAGATTTATGGATATAATACATGACTTTTTCTAACAAAAGAACCATGGATTGTCTTCGTTGGACACTTGGGAAGGCCTCAGCAGAAGTTCTTCAAAAGGTAATTGATTTGTTTTCGCTGTGAAATGTGTTTTGTGTGAACCGTGATTGCTTATGAATTTATGGTAATGGAAAAAATATTGGAGGTGCTACCCTCAAACAATCAAATGTAGTGCTTTCGCCGTAAAGCCTTTTTGAAATCTGACAACGCTGTGATATTGCCAAGAAGCAGAGCTTTTGATGACTATGCAACACTTGTATATTGATGAATGTTTAATAATTCAACTTTTGGATTTTGAATTTGGCGCCTTGCATTTCACCGGGTAGTGTCGGGAGTGGGGCGCTAGCGCACCACTGCTCCTTAAGAAGTTAAC
>QNTS01006603.1:3869-21530 GCA_003317085.1 Hucho hucho | reverse complement strand
GTGTGTGTGTGTGTGTGTGTGTGTGTGTGTGTGTGTGTGTGTGTGTGTGTGTGTGTGTGTGTGTGTGTGTGTGTGTGTGTGTGTGTGTGTGTGTGTGTGTGTGTGTGTGTGTGTGTGTGTGTGTTGACAGCATGATGGATACAGTGAGTAATGCTCCTTTGTGGCCCCGTGCGAGACACACCACACACACGACACACACACACACACATGCTGTTCCGGTAAAAATAAAGTGTCAAGGATACTGGGGATAGGGGGGAACAATTCATTCTTCATTCTTATAGCGGCGTGGTTGTGTCTATACAAGTCTGCTTTTCCAGGATGGGAGCCCTGGCGACCCAAGGAGGGAGGCACAGCCTTCCTTTCCTCCTCACAGAAACCGACACTGACAATCACTTATTCATTTGTATTAATTTGTCACTCTGTGTTTCACCTATTTGGTCAACTTCATTTAATCATTGTCACTCTGTGTTTCTCATAGTTGGCCAACTAGTATAAATCTTGGATTTGACAGCAGGGCTTAAAAATGTAGCCTGTAATATGGAGGACTGCGGTCAGGATATTTTGAGAGTGATATATTATCAGATTCAGAGCTCTCTTAATTGAGGTAACACCTCACAGTTTTATACACAACTGTGGTGACCTTCTCCAAAGTGTATTCGTAGCCAGTCACTATAGTAAAACCGTAGATATTTCCACAAGGCTCAAGCCTGTTTATCTGTCTCAGAGAACCACTCTGTGGGAATGGAAACAAACAGCAAACAAAACTCTTTTAAACACCGGCTACGTGTCAAAACAGTCAACATGTGCCATGGATGACTGTCAAACAACACCGCGCCACTTTCCCCCAACCACAGTGAAATAGAAATACCGAGACAAAGGGGAGTTTGAGCCAGTTCATTTTACTGTAGGGGCTGTCTGATGCAAACAATATGGGGTTGAATGAGGAGCCTCCTCTCACCATTCACTGTAGGGCGATAATTCATGTTTGTCATGAAATCGCAAATCCAATCTAGAGTGGGTTACAGTGAGAAGTCGAGGTTTATCCACCTTCATCATCATCTTTTCCATCAGCAATGTCTCTTGAGACACACAGGCCTATTTGTACCCACATTGCATGCCCTAAGAGAAGCCCCTGCATGCTCTGAGTCTTGAACTATTATTACAAATGTTGGGTATGCAATGCCAATGAAATACTGCACATTTGCAGAGTTGATATAGAGTACTGACACATACATTATGCAGCAATGCGGTTGATGAAGTTGTTTGGTCACTATGGTCAGGGAACCACCCCCCATTAGGCCTACCTCTCATGTTAACCTTGAAAGCATGCATGTATAGGGCAGTTACTTGGCTTATAAGGGGTGAGATATTTAACAAGGAATCAATTCTCTTCGCTTACATCAACAATGCATAATCACCACGTTTAACCACACTCATCATGATGAAATCATATACAATATTTGCTAGACAGTCAACACACAGCTAAGTCAATATCCGACTACAATTTTCCAATAATGCATTCTCCTTTCTCTAAACCAGTAGCGCTCACATTCTCACCAAGCTCACGCATGCACTCTCTCTCCTCATCTAAGCATGAATACATACTATCTTTAAGTAAGCATGAATACATACTATCTTTAAGTTGGTCTTAGGTATGTCTGGCAATAAAAAGCAACTACCATATCTTTGATCCTGCTGCGGCATTGTCCCTATCTCTATAGCAGCTGATGTAGCCTCGCTGTTAGTGTGTTCAAAGAATTCAATGAAAGCCACGATGTGATAACTTCCTCTATGTGCTTTATTAGTCTTCATGGGGGCAGACTGGAAATCATAAATCTAAATGGGCCGGATCATTGAAGATAGGAATCCATATCTACTCCGATGACTTTTCTTCTTGTCGGCCTAAAGTGTTCACACGAATAAACTAAGTCCAATGATATCGTTGAAGACCAGCACATAATACAAAGCGAATCATATGAATGCTAATAATAGCCTATTAATAATATTTAGAATGATTACAATAGTAATGATAACGTGTTATGGTTGTAATTAATAATGATTGCCTAATAATATCACATGTATTTGAATATTAGGCTTAATAGGTGGATTAACATTTTGCTGATTGTTTCCAAGGAAGGCATATTCATATTGTAATGTTTTCAAAAATGGCAATTTCATTTGATATAATAACAACAACAATACTAATAATCATAATCATAATAGTTTCGGGATTAAATAAAATATATATATATACTTTTTTTAAATAATAGTTTTATGATACATAAATTAACGTAATTTAGACCTATAATTAACTTTGATTCAAACGATAATAAAATGGGCAGAGAAGTCTGTGTTCAAGTACTGTGGTGGGGCAGTTTAAATGCTCTTTAAATAAATGACAGTGCGTCGCTTTATTGCAGTGATAAATTTGAAACTGTACATCAATTTTCCCCGTGAGAAACATTTCAACGCGGTGAATGATTAGACATTGTGATGTGGCGGTCTTTCTGAAGTACGTGGTTGTTATAAACCTCCATTTGAGCTATGGCGGTAAAGGGCTTTAAGGTTTTCAAATTGAGAAGTCATTGCATGTGACTTTTTATGTGCATGGACGCGCGACATAATTTCATTAAAAGAGTGCATTTTGTGGTGGGCCGAACAGTGGTTTTGAGTTATCCTTAATTCAGACCTCTTTAACAACCGTACAGCCTTGTTTTTGATATCCTACATTTTCAAATCACATCAGTATCGTGTTTTAATGAAGGAATGTACTATTAATTCAGCGTGGGCTGATCAGACAAACATGGACATAGCCTAATAAAATGCTTACAACTATAAAAATTAATTTCGAGACTAAATAATAATAATTATTATTATTATATTATTATTATTATTATTATTATATTATTATATTATTATAATAACATTTTAATACTAATACGGATTTTTTTATTGTTTTCCATAACCATATAAACTACAACAAAGGATAGGCAATTTTTCCTCGAGCCTTGGAGTTGGAAACCTAAATTACACAGGTTTTGTAAAACTTGTGTGTACTTGTTGGTGCGTAATATGATGTGCTATAATCCCATTTTTTATTTTTAATAGTATTTAGTAGTACAACTTTCATCAAAATAATAGGCCTGTCTGAATCTTTGTTTTTCAACAGAACAGACAAATGCCCACCTTAGCAATTAACTCAACCAACCAATACCATCATTACCAAATTTAAAAACAGCCAAATCTCTCATGACTGTACAAACAAGAGTCACCCAATAATGCCATTTATTCCAAAGGTATTTTTGCTTGTGATATACAGGCCTTGTGTGGAGAGGAAACTGCTTGACTTACCGACACATTCGTTTGCTTCTCTAGCTGTTGCGCGTTGCCACGGCCGATCATAATGGAAAGGCTTGCACCTGTCGCACTCCGGTCCCGCGGTGTTATGTTTGCACTCACAAACAAGGTTTCCATCCCTGTCTTTTACGCACCGCGAAGCGTGGCCATTGCATTTGCATCGACCGCCAACTTGCAGATCTGACACCGCATAGAAATAAGAGTCCCGGGCTAGCTCCGAGTCATCCTCGTTCTCATCACCGAAAGTGTGCAATCGGCTGAACGTCACCTTGATATCGGTGGCGGTGACCCAGTCCTGGAGCACCGGCGAGTTGTCGAAGTCGTGCGCCGACGGTCTGCCGTCCAGAGTGCTGAAGGCAATGAGACCGCCGGATAGAGGGTGCATGTCCGTGTGGGAGTCCGTGCATATCGCCTCTTGTTCGTTCTGTTTGGTAATGGTGGCCTTGCTCGGTTTGGTGTACATTTTCCTGCACTGGGCCGAATAGTATTGGAAAGGTACCCAAGATTTGCCGTAGTCCATAGACTTGAAGATAGCCATAGATTCGGGTCGAGGTGAGCAGAACTGCAGGCTTACGTAGGTGACTTCGAATTTCTTGCCCAGTGACAGTGTTATGGTGACGTTTTGGGGGTATTGGATGTAATTTTCCGATTGCCAACATGTGAGATTATGGGGGTTGTTGAGATCCGTTAGATATGCCGGTGGGTGATACTTTTTGGGGTCCGAGGCATCGCAAGTATGGCAGTTCCTATTTCTCTCGTCGCCCTTCTCTGTTACCAAGCAGTACCTACCCGGGGGTTTACCACAGGTGCTGGAAGTGCGGACTTCCTTTCCGAAAGCGGAGTTCACAAAATCGGGGATGCATCTCCTCGGGTTACCGTTCTCGTCGTAGCAAGGGTCCGGTGGAGATGTTTGCGCGGCGAACATGCTCATCCCGTAGCCACCGACTGCCCCCTCGACCACAAAGGAAATGGTCACGACAGTGACCACGGTATCCAAAATCCTTAGCATTATATTCCTTGTTCTTCAGTGTCTCGTGCGCTGAAAAACGCCAGCCGTTCCCTGAAAAGAGAGATAATAAATAAGACACTTTTGCAAGATGTCCAAAAGAGCACTGCAGATGTAAATCTATGAATTAAAATAGAAAAGCAACACCTCAATAGATATTTGAATTTACCATGCACATAGATCGAATAACATTTTCATATAAATTACCATCACATGAATATCCTACATAAAATATCATTTGAACCGTTATTAATATGAACACACTGTCAGGAGAAATGTATCGACTTATAACATTAGCCTTTTATAATGCAACTATTAAGTGAAATAAATGTGCTTACGAGGTTAAGAAATCTCCACATATGACACTATTCCTCGGAATAATAATTCAGCTAGGCAGAAAAGTCATTCAAATATCTCTGTTGGCTGCCTTTCCTGTCACAAGCGCGATCTGTTGTGTTCTTGTTTGTTTTATTTTAAATCTCCGGGAGCAAAATATCTACACGCGTCTAGATGTAAGAGCCGCTACTCTCGCTCTGTCTGTTTCACTCCCTGTGTGCCCGTCTTCCTCATTCACTCACTCCCTTCCTCTATCCTTCTATCTCTGTCTGCCACACTGACCGTAGAGAAAGTGAAGGACGATTGGAGCGTCTGCAGAGCTTGAGGTCATCTTGAGGAGTGACACTCCCGCGTAAAAAGAGTGAACAACGACATCCACTGGTAGTTTATCGATAACAAGATTGATACGGCTAATTAAGTGCCAAACGAAGGAACAACAAACTGATCAAGTTTATCTGATAATCACGTAGATTACGTAATCCAAGACTTCCATATATAAGTAGTTCTCATATTGCTAATCGAAACGGCAGCTTATATTTCACCATGAATATTGACTTTGTCACATTAGCCTTTTATTAGCTTAATATATATATTGTTTGTATCTATTTATTATTATTATTACTACTACTATTGTTATTGTTACTTCTGGGATATCATGGTGCATTTGTATTTCCTCATTTAGACTGTGACCCAGTTAATTAAGAGTTATTAAGCATATTTTACGCATGCCTAATGTTTTTTTCCCCCAATCAGTAGGCCTATCAGATTTCCGAAAGTTAAATAATCAAACCTTCATAGAAACGAAGTCCTATTCTACAATATGATAAGGCTTCAGTGCAAATTTTATAAACTGCTCAAGACCACTATAAAATACGCCTTTTTCGATATTTCTGACTTTACAATTTTTGAAGAAAAAATGCAGTGAATACCATGCATATTATATCTCTCGTAATGCTTCCATAGCCTATTCATTGGTGATTACATGGAGCGCAAAACGGCTATAATACACTATATATACAAACGTATGTGGACACCCCTTGTAATGAGTGGATTCAGATATTTCAGCCACACCCCTTGCTGACAGGTGTATACAATCGACACAAAGCCATGCAATCTCCATAGACAAACATTGGCAGTAGAACGGTCTTACAGAAGAGCTCAGTGACTTTCAATGTGGCACAGTCATAGGATGCCACCTTTCCAACAAATCAGTTTCTGAAATGTCTTCCCTGTTAGAGCTGCCCCGGTCAACTGTAAGTGCTGTTATTGTGAAGGAGAAACCTATAGGAGCAACAACAGCTTAGCCGTGAAGTGGTAGGCCACACAAACTCACAGAATGGGACCGCCAAGTTCTAAAACGCATAGCACGTAAAAATAATCTTTCCTGCGTTGTAACACTCACTACAGAGTTCCAAACTGCCTCTGAAGGCAAGAACTGTTTGTGTAAGGACAGACGCTGTAGGCGAGAATCAAGTACAGGGAGTGAACATTTAATGGAAAACGGACATCAAACAAAACAAGAACAGCGTGACATTACGACAATAATACTAGCACGGGGTACAAAACTGAGGAACAGACAGACATAGAGGGGGCAATCAACAACGTGAAGGAGTCCAGGTGAGTCCAATGAGTGCTGATGCGCTTAATGATGGTGAGCGTGTGCGTAAAAGTTACCTTGCCCGAGAGACATTTACATGGTTATCAAAACGTCACGCCAGGGTAAGCCTACACGAAACACAGCCCTTATTTTAAGTGTTTCTAAAATTCCCTATGGGAAAAATGAATGGTGGAAAAACGATTGGAACCATTTCCCTGTTTGACTGCTAGGTTTTATGGGTATTATATGACACCTTCACTGTGTAGGCACACAGGTGACCAGGAAGTGGGAATGAACAGGTATGGAGAGCATACATTTCACCGTTTACATCTTGGATTTCGCCTATGGTAAGAGGCCTTTATGTAATTATTTCAGTGTTTTTATCTTTGCTTTGCTGCTAATAAATGGGCAAAAGACTCAACCAATGATCGCATCTGGAAAGTGGTTTGTTTGGCACGCGTTGATGGACATTTGCTAACACCTATGCTAGAGTGGCTGTCAGGAACGTATAACTAGGTTGCCAGTACAACAACGTTAATTGTGTACTCCATTTATCTCTTCAGATGGCTGTGGAGTGGGAAGTTGATGTTCTGCATTGCTAGTCAAGCACCTGTACTCGTTGATATCCTGAGGCTGGGGAAAGAGCGCCATCTTTTGGGAACAGGATGGAACTTGGTACATTTCTTCCAAATCATCACCAACAGAAATGCACCCACCATGACCTGTAAAACCAGTCTGACTTAAAACGTTGAGACAATGTAGTACCATTTATCCAACAGTGACCAATATTAATCTGGTACCTTTTGATATTCTGTGCAGTAGTCAAAGAACTAAGGAAGTTTCATGATAACCCACGTCCATGTCCTCACCACTGCTGTAGTCTAATGACTTCATAACAGGAGGTGGCAGTGTTTCACCACTGTTGTTGAAGGTTGGCTAACTGGGCTGGCTACTGTACTTTGTGGGGTCTATTCAATCTCATTGGCATGATGGCATCTGTGCAATAGTGGCCTTCACTGGTTGAACCGCAAATGGATAACCTTTTTTATTATTAGACTGAGCCTCTCTCCCAATATCTCATATGCACATTTAAAGTCAGTTTAAATGATATCATGTTTACCTTTGACCTTTCCCAAGCTATTATAGTAATCATAGACTTCAGACTTCCAGAGTAGGGCCTATATAAAAAAATATGATAGGAATAAAGTAATCCATCGCAAGCCCAGAGCAATACAGGAAATACTCACGTTCCCCTTCATTGTGAACCTCGTCAATTTACTGTTTATTTACTGCCATTGTTTTTACCTAATGCCTCAGAGAGAGAGGAGGGATTTACCGTAACACATGAAATGCAAAGTTCCACAGTCAAAGTGGCTTCAGGGGAAGTAGGGTGATTGATAGTGCTGCCCTGAGTGAGAAGAAAACAGTGGGCAGAGAAAATTACAGAACTGCTGAATTAGACCTGGAACAGTGGCTGTCCCAATGAGCCCAGATCCATTTTTCATTTCAAAATAGGCTCGTTGTTATTTAGATATTAACCTTTAGGAAGTCAGTGTAAAACTACAAGTACTTGTTTTTTTCTATTAGTATCCTTTTATTATTCATCACACAATTCAGGGTTCAATTGTCCTCTGTCGTGAATTAACTTGAACTTGGACAAACTCTCAAGTGTATTTTCTCTCAAGTGTATCAGGTAGAGATATGTGAAAACTACCTTTGCAAAGACGGGGCAAACTACTATTGGGATTAGTAATAAATATGGTCAGTCCTATTAAATCAATGATCCAGCCAGTCAAAACTAAAGATTGAAAGATCAAAGCCCAAATTCAAAACAATGAAACACATCTTTATTCATGAAAATAGCAGGTAAACAAACCAATGAGACAAATTACTACCTTTAGGGAGGCCAACAGACACCCACACTCTGCCTTCCTCATTGTGCTCACATGCACCTCTCTCATTCGCTTCCTGTTTTACACAAGCCCTCTGCATGTGCAGGGACTATATCTCCACTAGTACTACTGCGGCTACTGTGACTGGTGGTAGTCTACAGCTGTTGTTTCTCTGGGGCCGTACACAGCACTAGTAAAGGATGTGGCTCATCTGCGCTCCCCCTCTTCTCTCTTGTGAATGAATGCCAGTGGGATTGGAGTCATTGGACCTGAGGGGCTTTTGCACAAACTAACGCCAAAAGGCTATGGATGTTACTGGACGATAACGGCAGGTAAGCAGTGTGGAGGACTAGTGGGTTATCTCCTAAAGGGGATCTGATGCGTTATCTGTGGTTGGAAGCCTACCAGGCTATTGTCTTTTCACAATGTATGAGAATGCTTTTGTGGCACAGTCGATGGTGCGCTGGGCTTCAGGCCAGAAGGTTGAGGGTTAAGGGGGAATTTGGTGGAGGGGATAGCCCCCACTGGAACTCGAAACCCGGGTCGAGCAACTGCCAAGAGGTCCGAACTCACCCACGCTGAACTACTGGAGCCTAAATCCAGTGTAATAGGCAATATAAATGTTTCAGAAATATAACATCTGGACAATTTGTAAAGTACTCATCAAGTGTCTATGACTCCAGACTCAGACATTCAAAATGATATTATATTCAAATTTAGACGTTTGACCTTGGATATGTGTTAGTATTGTCAGTTGTCTTCATGGATGATGCCTTATTGTTGAAATCTCTAGTTCCATTGTGCCCACAACTGCAAACTGAGAAAATACTGGTGCCATACGTCTGAGAAGGGAACATTTGTGTTTGCACTAATCCTTGGACTAGACTAGCCAATTGAATAAACCTAACCAATGCTCAAGTGTCATATCATTGCTTCACCGCTTGTGTTTCTGAGTTTGTGGCTGGCGGTTGGTCTAGGGGTGTAAGAAAAGGGTATTGGTATTATGGGGCACCCGAGTGGCACAGCGGTCTAAGGCACTGCATCTCAGTGCTAGAGGCGTCACTACAGACCCTGGTTTGATTCCAGGCTGTAACACAACCGGCCGTGATTGGGAGTCCTATAGGGCGGCGCACAATTGACCCAGCGTTGTCCGGGTTAGAGTTTGGCCGTGGTAGGCCGTCATTGTAAATAAGAATTTGTTCCTAACTGACTTGCCTAGTTAAATAAAGGTTAAATAAAGTAAATAAATCGTAATAAGGATAGTTAAAGTTCTGGTGATGGTGTATTCTGGTTAGTTGAGGTCGTCATCCATTAAACTGATGAAGTGATTTTATTTACAAATTCCACAAATGGATCAATTGAAATGTGGTGACTATCAGAAACAACACCTATAAACCCAACTGGGCTTATTAAACTGTTTATGAGTTTGTGGTAGATGCTGTTACACTTAGAAAGGCTAAGGTGCTGTCAACATGATGTCACTGACACACAAGGAAGTAAAGTTGCAGACCCCCACTAAGCAGCATTTTGGGAACTTATTTTTAGACACCTTGTGATTGTACTGTCATTATTCTAATACACAATGAGGAAGTATGTGTTGGTTGCATGGATACAGTATGCATGCAAGCAGTTATTATATATACCATTTAGCAGATGCTTTTATCCATATAGTCTAGCATGCATACATTCTTCATACGAGTGTTCCCAGGAATCAAGCCTTCAATCCTGGCGTTGCAAACGCCATGATCTACCAACCAAGCCACAGAGGACCACAGTTATAATACTCTAATACCCCACCTGTCACTTACAGTAGAACTGTGTGTTGATTGATGCACCACTTATAGTAATCTGAAGGTATAGAGTGCATTCGCGAAGTATTCAGACCCCTTGACTTTTTCCACATTTTGTTATGTTACAGGCTTAATCTAAAGTTGATTGAATTGTTTTTTCCCCTCATCAATCTCCACACCAATACCCCATAATGACAAAGCAAAAACAGGTTTATAGATTTTTGTGCAAATTTATGAAAAATAAAAAACAGACCTTTTACTCAGTTCTTTGTTGAAGCACCTTTGGCAGTGATTACAGCTTCGAGTCTTCTTGGGTACGGCACTACAAGCTTGGCACACCTGTATTTGTGGAGTTTCTTATATTCTTCTCTGCAGATCCTCTCAAGCTCTGTCGGGTTGGATGGGGAGAGTGGGTGCACAGCTATTTTCAGGTCTCTCCAGAGATGTTCGATCGGGGTCAAGTACGGGCTCTGGCTGGGCCACTTAATGACATTGAGACTTGTCCCGAAGCTACTCCTGCGTTGTCTTGGCTGTGTGCTTAGGGTCGTTGTCCTGTTGGAAGGTGAACCTTCGCCCCAGTCTGATGTCTCGAGCGCTCTGGAGTAGGTTTTCATCAAGGATCTCTCTGTACTTTGCTCTGTTCATCTTTCCTCGATCCTGACTAGTCTCCCAGTCTCTGCCGCTGAAAAACATCCCCACAGCATGATGCTGCCACCACCATGCTTCACTGTAGGGATGGTGCCAGGTTTCCTCCAGACGTGACGCTTGGCATTCAGGCCAAAGAGTTCAATCTGGGTTTCGTCAGACCAGAGATTATCTTGTTTCTCAAGGTCTGAGAGTCCTTTAGGTGCCTTTTGGCAAACTCCAAGAGGGCTGTCTTGTGCCTTCGGGTGACTGTCGGGTTCTTGGTCACCTCTCTGACCAAGGCCCTTCTCCCCCAATTGCTCAGTTTGGGCGGGCAGCCAGCTCCAGGAAGAGTCTTGTGGTTCCAAACTTCTTCCATTTAAGAATGATGGAGGCCACTGTGTTCTTGGGGACCTTCAATGCTGCAGACATTTTTTGGTACCCTTCCCCAGATCTGTGCCTCGACACAATCCTGTCATGGCGCTCTACGGACAATTCCTTCGACCTCATGGCTTGGTTTTTGTTCTGACATGCACTGTCAACTGTGGGACCTTATATAGACAGGTGTGTGCTTTTCCCAATCATGTCCAATCATTTGAATTTACCACAGGGGGACTCCAATCAAGTTGTAGAAACATCTCAAGAATGATCAACGGAAACAGGATGCACCTGAGTTCAATTTTGAGTCTTATGGCAAAGGGTCTGAATACTTATGTAAATAAGGTATTTCTGTTTTTTATTTTTAATACATTTGCAAAAATGTAAAAAAAAATGTTTTCGCTTTGTCATTATGGGGTATTATGTGTAGATTGATGAGAAAAAAATTGCATTTAATCAATTTTGGATTAAGGCTGTAATGTAACAGTCTGAATACTTTCCGAATGCATGTGGAATGTGGAAGTCTGTCACAGTCATGCATATTTCTACTCAGTGTTTTGCTCAAAGATTAGTCAAATATTGAGAAATGGCCTCTGCAGTAGGGTGATACAGTTTTTCAAAGGAACTACTTAATCCATATCCCAATCATCAGAGTGAATTCACTGTTTTTTGGCGAAGGCAGAATGAAACAGAATACTTTATTTCATATCTCCAAATGCGCTTTCTAACAACCTGCTCTTGATGTGCAAGTGTGTTTCCGTTTTAGGTTTCAGTCTATTGTGAGCACTGAGAATATTTATAACCATAGCAAACTGTTAACCAAAGTCATTTAGCGGACACTGTTACCCAGAGCAACCTAAAGGAGCAATTATGGTTAAGTGCCATGCTCAAGGGCACATCGACCGATTTTTCACCTAGTCAGCTCGGGGATTCGAACCAGAAACCTTAACCGCTAGGCTACTTGCTGCTCTTCAGCATATGATTGGAAGTCACCAACCTCCCTATATCTACAGTTGAAGTCGGAAGTTTACATACACCTACATTTAAACTCAGTTTTGCACAATTCCTGACATTTAATCCTAGTAAAAATCCCCTGACTTAGGTCAGTTAGGATCACCACTTTATAATAATAGTACAGAGAATTATTTATTTCAGCTTTTATTTCTTTCATCACATTCCCAGTGGGTCAGAAGTTTACATACACTCAATTAGTATTTGGTAGCATTGCTTTTAAATTGTTTAACTTGGGTCAAACGTTTCAGGTAGCCTTTCACAAGCTTCCCACAATAAGTTGGGTGAATTTTGTCCCATTCCTCCTGACAGAGCTGGTGTAACTAAGTCAGGTTTGTAGGTCTCCTTGCTCGCACACACTTTTTCAGTTCTGGCCACAAATGTTCTATTGGATTGAGGTCAGGGCTTTGTGATGGCCACTCCAATACCTTGACTTTGTTGTATGCTTGGGATCATTGTCCATTTCGAAGACCCATTTGCGACCAAGCTTTAACTTCCTGACTGATGTCTTGAGATGTTGCTTCAATATATCCACATCATTTTCCTCCCTCATGATGCAATCTATTTTGTGATGTGCACCAGTCCCTCCTGCAGCAAATCACCCCCACAACATGATGCTGCCACGCCCATGCTTCACAGTTGGGATGGTGTTCTTCGGCTTGCAAGCATACCCCTTTTTCCTCCAAACATAACGATGGTCATTATGGACAAACAGTTCTGTTTTTGTTTCATCAGACCAGAGGACATTTCTCCAAAATGTACGATCTTTGTCCCCATGTGCAGTTGCAAACCGTAGCCTGGCTTTTTTATGGCGGTTTTGGAGCAGTGGCTTCTTCCTTGCTGAGCGGCCTTTCAGGTTATGTCGATATAGGCCTCATTTTACTGTGGATATAGATACTTTTGTGCCCATTTCCTCCAGCATCTTCACAAGGTCCTTTGCTGTTGTTCTGGGATTGATTTGCACTTGTCACACCAAAGTACGTTCATCTCTAGGAGACAGAACGCGTCTCCTTCCTGAGCGGTATGACTGCTGAGTGGCCGCATGGTGTTTATACTTGCATACTATTGTTTGTACAGATGAACGTGGTACCTTCAGGCATTTGGAAATTGCTCCCAAGGATGAACCAGACTTGTGGAGGTCTACAATTGTTTTTCTGAGGTCTTGGCTGATTGCTTTTGATTTTCCCATGATATTAAGCAAAGAGGCACTGAGTTTGAAGGTAGGCCTTGAAATATATCCACAGGTACACCTCCAATTGACTCAAATGATGTCAATTAGCCTATCAGAAGCTTCTAAAGCCATGACATTATTTTCTGGAATTTTCCAAGCTGTTTAAAGGCCCAGTCAACTTAGTGTATGTAAACTTCTGACCCACTGGAATTGTGATACAATGAATTATAAGTTAAATAATCTGTCTGTAAACAATTGTTGGAAAATTACTTGTGTCATGCACAAAGCAGATGTCCTAACCGACTTGCCAAAACTATAATTTGTTAACAAGAAATTTGTGGAGTGGTTGAAAAACGTGTATGTAAACATCCGACTTCAACTGTATCTCCAAGCACTAGTGAAAGCGGCAACACCCATTTTTAGCAGACAAGATTGTTTGGTTAGCACTCACATCAAAACGCCATGCAGTATGATTCACACAACCTCTCATCCTGTTTACCTCTTTACCAGTCTTATCAATCTCAAATCTACGTTTTCTACACACACTCAGAACTTTCCCACATGATACACACCTCACTCACCCACGTTCAGTGGGCAAACGTGGAACATTGCAGATAGAAATGTAGCGAATCGAGCTGACATGATTCCTTATTCTTCATGTCAGAGAGGCATGTTTGTTCTACATATTTTGTTAAACATGTTTCTATCGGAATGTCACCTGAACACGCCCCCAGGTCTTTCACATTGCATATACTATATCTACATTGCACGTTATACACTAATGCTTGGATTAGAGCAGTCAAATATTATACACCTGACTGATTTTCCTTATTTACATATCATGTGCTCATGATATTCTAACTGCCAGCTAAGTTATAAATGTGGATGTATATATATATAAAACACAGTGTGGAGGTTTGGTAGTCATGTCTTATATCAAACCTGGCTCGTAGTCCATAATGCAATGCAGACCATATTTGCACAATTGTCCACTCCCTCTAATAATATCTTTACTGGGGACGTGAGGATCAAAGTCTGGGTATAATGACACTGTTGTTCTAACTTCCATCCACCTTGTGGATCTATTGTCACTTGTCTAAATGTGTCCTGAATCTGATCATAAAATATGTGTAGGGTGTACACTAAGGACCACACCGCAGACTGTATCCTACTGTACCTGGTTGGACCTGTACGTGCGAAAGACACCCGCTCGCCGGTAGTTGCATTGAACAAAAATGGAAGCAATTTACAGCAGAGCATTATCATATTATTGTTCAACTTTTGTTATTTCCTAAAACCATAAGAGGCTAGTGCTCTTGCAAGGTGATACGAGGAGGGGAGGGGGCCATCAGTGTTTTAAAACCCAACAGAGGAAGATTGGATGGGGATATGGGACTATCAATTAAAGTACAATGAGACGAACCCCCCCATCCCCCCTCTCCACCACCTCCTCCCTTGTCTGTGGGAGTCTATCTGAGAGGCTGATCACACCACAACAAAGGACAGGCACCTGCTTCCCTTACAGAGCTGGAGAGCTATCTTCCTGTTTGGAAGCTGTTGGAAATGTGATCAGGTTGGGCAAAAGGAAGAGGAAAGCAAAGACTTGGGAAGAAGGAAGAGTCTCACACTGTGTCTAAGGGTAGAGCATTGTAGAGGCAGAGAAGAAAGAGGGCTGACCTGGTTGCCAGATCTGTTGCTCGTTGTCATGGCTATAACACTGTTTTTGAGGGTAGGGTACCATAGAATTACACATAGTCATTTAAAAAGATCTCTGTGGAGGGTACAGGCAGAGTGGGAAGCTACCCTGGCTGCCAGATCTGTTTGGCTAAAGCATACACAGATCTGGCAACCCGGCTAGCGGCAAGCTGAAGATCTTGTTACTGTTGACTTGAGATAACTTAAGGGCCTTCATCATGCCACATCTGCAGCTGTGTGCAAGGGTGCTCCACCAGGATTGAGTCACATTCAGGCTTGACCTATGAATCTGCTGACAATAAGACTAAATAGTCAGGTTATGTTCGGTCAGGCTCAGTATGACTCAGTTGTTGGCTTGATCGTGGCACTCCAATCCACAAAGTATTTTGGTTTAAACTGGGAGCCAGTTGTTTGTATTGATCAGTTGATCTAACTGATCCTAATTGATTAATTGTATGAGATTGGATGTGTCATGCTAGTACCTTGGGCTGAAATCAGGGATTAGTGGAAAACCTGCGGATGCTACACTCGTAGGAAAAAAGGGTTCCCAAAGCCTTCTCTGGCTGTCCTCATAGGAGAACCCTTTTTGGAGCGGGGCAGCAGGTAGCCTAGTGGTTAGAGCGTTGGACTAGTAACCGAAAGGTTGATCGAATCCCAGAGCTAACAAGGTAAAAATCTGTCGTTCTGCCCCTGAACAAGGCAGTTAACCCACTGTTCCTAGGCTGTCATTGAAAATAAGAATTTGTTCTTAACTGACTTGCCTAGTTAAATGGTTAAATATCCTGTTAGAACCCTTTTTGAATCCAGGTATAACCCTTTTTTGTTTCATGTAGAGTTTTAGTTGGAACCCAAAAGGGTTTTACCAGGAACCAAAAAAGGTTTTCAAAGGGCTCTCCCATGGGGACAGCCGAAGAAACATTTTTAGGTTCTATATAACACCTTTTTTTTAATAGTGTAGGGTACTCCAAAATGATATGTGATGTGAAGGACAAAGGAGAGACCGGGGACATGGCACCCATAGACAGACATATGACTTTTAGTCATTAACCTCTGTTGCAACAGCTGAAAATGTGGAAGTGACCTTGTTGACGTTTGAGAGGACATTCATACATCCTCTTATGAAAACCCACAGTTTCATATATTTTCAATAGTTGCCATGTAAACGGAATGATTCAATACCTGAATAGAATTTTCTAGAACAGCCTGTTAATCTATGCTATTGTTACATTGACAGTGTGAAATATATCCAACAGTCACTGATGTTTAGAAAATGTTGGTAGCACTTTGTTTGACTTCATTACACATTCATAAGCCATACTTAATGCATTCATACCACTACATAATCATTTAAATAAGTTAATAACCTACAGTCAGCCATTATATGGCAGTGGATGACTCACTCTGAATGTCCTACTGTAAATTAGATCCTAAGAGTTGCTTTATTATACCCGGAGTCAACATCTGACCCTAGGCTGGATACAGCCATCAGAACTTACAGTGGGGAAAAAAAGTATTTAGTCAGCCACCAATTGTGCAAGTTCTCTCACTTAAAAAGATGAGAGAGGCCTGTAATTTTCATCATAGGTACACTTCAACTATGACAGACAAAATGAAGAAAAAAAATCCAGAAAATCACATTGTAGGATTTTTAATGAATTTATTTGCAAATTATGGTGGAAAATAAGTATTTGGTCACATACAAACAAGCAAGATTTCTGGCTCTCACAGACCTGTAACTTCTTCTTTAAGAGGCTCCTCTGTCCTCCACTCGTTACCTGTATTAATGGCACCTGTTTGAACTTGTTATCAGTATAAAAGACACCTGTCCACAACCTCAAACAGTCACACTCCAAACTCCACTATGGCCAAGACCAAAGAGCTGTCAAAGGACACCAGAAACAAAATTGTAGACCTGCACCAGGTTGGGAAGACTGAATCTGCAATAGGTAAGCAGCTTGGTTTGAAGAAATCAACTGTGGGAGCAATTATTAGGAAATGGAAGACATACAAGACCACTGATAATCATCCTCAATCTGGGGCTCCACGCAAGATCTCACCCCGTGGGGTCAAAATGATCACAAGAACGGTGAGCAAAAATCCCAGAACCACACGGGGGGACCTAGTGAATGACCTGCAGAGAGCTGGGACCAAAGTAACAAAGCCTACCATCAGTAACACACTACGCCGCCAGGGACTCAAATCCTGCAGTGACAGACGTGTCCCCCTGCTTAAGCCAGTACATGTTCAGGCCCGTCTGAAGTTTGCTAGAGAGCATTTGGATGATCCACATGAGGATTGGGAGAATATCATATGGTCAGATGAAACCAAAATATAACTTTTTGGTAAAAACTCAACTCGTCGTGTTTGGAGGACAAAGAACACCATACCTACTGTGAAGCATGGGGGTGGAAACATCATGCTTTGGGGCTGTTTTTCTGCAAAGGGACCAGGACGACTGATCTGTGTAAAGGAAAGAATGAATGGGGCCATGTATCGTGAGATTTTGAGTGAAAACCTCCTTCCATCAGCAAGTGCATTGAAGATGAAACGTGGCTGGGTCTTTCAGCATGACAATAATCCCAAACACACCGCCCGGGCAACGAAGGAGTGGCTTCGTAAGAAGCATTTCAAGGTCCTGGAGTGGCCTAGCCAGTCTCCAGATCTCAACCCCATAGAAAATCTTTAGAGGGAGTTGAAAGTCCGTGTTGCCCAGCGACAGCCCCAAAACATCACTGCTCTAGAGGAGATCTGCATGGAGGAATGGGCCAAAATACCAGCAACAGTGTGTGAAAACCTTGTGAAGA
>QNTS01006601.1:47534-79154 GCA_003317085.1 Hucho hucho | reverse complement strand
ATTACTGTTAGAGCACTGCGTAGTGTGTTGAGTACTGCTAGGTATTACTGTATGAGCACTGCGTAGTGTGTTGAGTACTGCTAGGTATTACTGTTAGAGCACTGTTTAGTGTGTTGAGTACTGCTAGGTATACTGTTAGATCACTGCGTAGTGTGTTGAGTACTGCTAGGTATTACTGTTAGAGCACTTTGTAGTGTGTTGAGTACTGCTAGGTATTACTGTTAGAGCACTGCGTAGTGTGTTGAGTACTGCTAGGTATTACTGTTAGAGCACTCTGTAGTGTGTTGAGTACAGCTAGGTATTACTGTTAGAGCACTGTGTAGTGTGTTGAGTACTGCTAGGTATTACTGTTAGAGCACTGTTTAGTGTGTTGAGTACAGCTAGGTATTACTGTTAGAGCACTGCGTAGTGTGTTGAGTACTGCTAGGTATTACTGTTAGAGCAATGTGTAGTGTGTTGAGTACTGCTAGGTATTACTGTTAGAGCACTGTGTAGTGTGTTGAGTACAGCTAGGTATTACTGTTAGAGCACTGTGTAGTGTGTTGAGTACTGCTAGGTATTACTGTTAGAGCAATGTGTAGTGTGTTGAGTACTGCTAGGTATTACTGTTGGATCTAGAAACACAAGCATTTCACTGCACCTGTGATAACATTGCACATTTGTGTACGTGACCAATAAACTTTGATTTGATTTAATTATTGTGACTTAATATT
Source organism: Hucho hucho (assembly GCA_003317085.1). Classification (NCBI taxonomy): domain Eukaryota; kingdom Metazoa; phylum Chordata; class Actinopteri; order Salmoniformes; family Salmonidae; genus Hucho; species Hucho hucho. The sequence continues at coordinate 78,441 of QNTS01006601.1, read as the reverse complement.
CATATTCATGTTTCTTACAGTGTTTTACCTTTAAAGTTTGACCTATAATTAAGCAATAAGGCACGAAGGACCTTTGTGATAACTCAAGGGCGAGCCTAAGAACAGCCTATAATTAAGCAATAAGGCACGAAGGACCTGTGTGATAACTCCAGGGCGAGCGTAAGAACAGCCTATAATTAAGCAATAAGGCACGAAGGACCTATGTGATAACTCCAGGGCGAGCGTAAGAACAGCTAGCAGAGGTTCAATAATGGTGAGAGACAATAATTTCAATAAATAAAGATTTTATAAATAGTTTTAATTTGGCAACAAGAACGTCAGCAAATAAGAATTTGATAAATAATGTATATACAGTGAGGTATCCCCTGCTGATGTTGTACGTTTGCCCACTGACAAAGAAATGATCAGTCTATAATTTTAATGGTAGGTTTATAGTGAGAGACAGAATAACAACAAAAAATTCCAGAAAAACGCATGTGAAAAATGTAATAAATTGATTTTCATTTTAATGAGGGAAGTAAGTATTTGACCCCCTCTCAATCAGAAAGATTTCTGGCTCCCAGGTGTATTTTATACAGGTAATGAGCTGAGATTAGGAGCACACTCTTAAGATAATACATTTATTTTGTTATTCCTTATCTCCACGTTGTCTCCCTTTTTGATACGAACTTCGAGCTGGTTCGTGACAAGTTTGGGCTTGTCCGGGATAATAAGGTTGGTTCCTAGACATTTTGGCGTATAGCACTTTGTTGCAATATGAATGACTAATACATGTGTTGTTGGAGTTACTAGTATGTGTATCGTGTGTGGGAGAGAACGTTAATGTTAAACTCTGTAGCTGCTTTGTTTGCGTCTTTTGTTGCTTTTTTTAGTTGTAATGTTTGGTGCCCAGTATTGGTTGCCTTTGTTTGTTTGGTAAACCTGGCACTGCGGTGGATAGTTGGTTGTGTGCTGTGTTTGGAGAGAGTACATTGGTTCGTTTCCAGGCCCCTGCCCAGGCTGGAGACACTTTCTCTACTCGCTGTTGGGACATCGGTCCGAGGAGGTGAGTACAGTCGGCTGTGTACCTCAGTAGGAGATTTGGGTAGGTAGTGACACTTACTGACCCGGAGCTATAGCCTTTTTCCCCTGCTAGGTTTAGCGACGGGTTTCACTTTGGATGCCACGTTGGGCATGGTTATTTTGTTTGTTATTTTTGTGTGGTGTCTGTGGACTGAGCAGTTGTCTCGGGGGCACATCTGTGACTTGGGGGAATCTGCCAGCGTGCTGGGTGTTATTTTATCCTTGCCAGTGGGCTACAGTGCGTAATTACCCACCGCAAATCCGCACGAAGACTAGGGTTGAGTTATTGTAGGTTTTGGGGAATCTCCATATAAATTTAATCTCTTCTGTGGTGCACAGTGTGATTGTCATTTCTCTGGTTGTGGTCCGGTCTGGTGTGTTCAGCAGAGAGGAAGAGCGATTTTAGTTTTTTGTATTTACTTGTGACTTTGGCGTCTATTGTAGACAAGTTCATTCGCTTTCCATCAGAGGAACTGTTAGAATTATGTACTAAAAAACAGATGTTGAAGATTGCTGAACACTACAATGTTGAAATGAGTGATAAACGTGAAAAAAATTATATTAGGTTAATATTGAAGGCCAATATGATGGAGTGGGATTCTTGAAGTTACCACTGGGGCAGCCCCTGCTGAGGACTCGCCGTCTCCCCATAACGTTACAATGGCCGCTCCATCTGTTAGTCCTAGTAGTCTTCTTTTTGAACAGCAAAAAATAACTGCTTCTGTTACAGCTAGAGCATGATTGTGAGAAGCTAGAGCATGATCGTGAGAAGCTGGAGCATGATCGTGTAAAGTATGAAAAGGAATTGTCATTTAAACAGGATTCGGAGGGTGCTGATCGGTGAAGTATGAAAAGGAATTGGAATTTAAACAGGATTTGCAGCATGCTAAAATCAAGCTGCAACATGAGTGGTTAGAGTTGGTTAGGGAAGGAAAGCTCCCAGGAGATAGTTTGCTCTGGGAAGGTGACCCAGATTTACCTAGGGGTTGTTCCTATTTTGGTCGTTACTCTGACACATATGATATTGTTGGGAACTTAAGGTTGTTGCCTAAATTTAATGAGAAGCACCCGGAGACATCATTTTCGTTGTTTGAGCGTGTTCCTGACGCTACTAGGTGGCCTGATTCTGACGGCACTTTAATGTTGCAGTGTGTGTTGACTGGTAAAGCACAGGAAGCATATTCAGCTCTTAGTGTAGAGAGTTATCTTCACAGTTTAATCGCTGGTGTTCCGCTGGAGTCTGTGTTACCCTTCTCTGCTGAGACTGATTCGGGGAACAGTGTTCTAATTAGGGGAATAGGATTGAACACTCTGTCAGTTCCATTGCATAAACTGATGTTGGATTGTGGACTGGTGAAAGGTGAGGTTGTTGTGGGGGTGCATCCTTCGTTGCCTATTGAGGGTATCGACGTTATCCTTGGGAATAATTTGGCTGGTGAGCGTGTACGGCCTGTCGTGTTTCCATCTCTACTGGTTTCCTCTAAGCCATCATTTGTAGGGATTCCTGATGAGAGTGTGCAGAGTTTCCCTGAGGTGTTTTCTGCGTGTGCAGTGACGCGTTCTATGAGCCGTGCCGACCTGGTCTCTGCGCCGGCTAACGAGAATGGCATAAAGAAATCTGTCACTCCTTTTACTGTTATCCCGTTATCTGTACCCCGTTCCGATCTAATCAAGGAGGAACGGGCTGACCCCACAATGGAAGAGTTGCGTGACCAAATTGTGCCTGTGGAACAGTTGGGAAATGTTGTCCATGGCTATTTTCTCCAAGAGGATGTCCTGATGAGAAAGTGGGTGTTTCATGGTAGTTGTTTTCTGGGGGAGGTGATTAGTCAGGTTGTTGTACCAGTTACAGAGGCCCATTATCAGCAACCATCACTCCTGTGTTCCAATGGCACGTTGTGTTAGCTAATTCAAGTTTTTAATTTTAAAAGGATAATTTATCATTAGAAAACCCTTTGCAATTATGTTAGCACAGCTGAAAACTGTTGTGCTAATTAAAAAAGCAATATAACTGGCCTTTAGACTAGTTCAGTATCAGGAAAATCAGCATTTGTGGGTTCGATTACTGGCTCAAAATAGCCAGAATCAAATAACTTTCTTCTTCTTTTAAAGCAGTTTTCACCATACTTTTTCATTTATGATATTTTCAGTATGCAATTTCTTATTTTTGTTCAGTTTAATCACGTAATTTCAAAATGTACAGTAAGTCAACCAACCAGACTGTAACGCCCAGGCCGAGATGACAGGCTGGAGCGTTTTGGTTTCGTTTTGGTGTAGGGTTGTCAGTTCTAGGTGTCATAGTTCTATGTTGGGGTATGGTTCCCAATTAGAGGCAGCTGTGTCTCGTTACCTCTAATTGGGAACCATATATATGTTTGGGGTTTGCACTTTAGTTTTGTGGGTTATTGATTATGGTATGGTTATCGTGTTCAGTCAGGTTCTCGGCATTCTTGTATAGTTAGGTTCTGCCAGTCGTGTTTAGTTAGGTTTGCCAGTCGTGTTTAGGTTTAGATCTGTGTCCAGTTTAGGATTTAGCGTTAGGGTTCACGTCTTGTTCTTTGTTTATTGTTTTGTTCCGTCTCGTCCCGTTTTCTCAATAAACATGTATTCTGGTTACGTCGCTGCGCATTGGTCTGTCCCGAGAGAAGATAATCATGACACAGACATATTCACCACAAATGTTGCCTCGTTCCCTCTCTCAACCATATATCTTTTCAATTCCTCATCAATCCACGGGGCTTTAACAGTTCTAATAGTCCTTTTCTTAATAGGTGCATGCTTATCAATAACTGGGAAAAAACTATTTCATAAATTCCTCATGTCCAGATGCTCCACCAACACATATGTTTTATATCTTCAACATAGATATCAGTACAAAACTGTTTATATGATCAATTAGAACACTATTTCAGTCCCAGCCTTTGGAACTTTGGTATTTCTAGATATGGCCACAATATTAGGGTCAGTACAGCCAATGGGTAAGGAGCATAGTTCTACAGCATTGGTAAAAATGTGATCAAAATATCATCCGATCATGTGGATGATCGAAAGGTTGCAAGTTCAAAACCCTGAGCTGACAAGGTACAAATCTGTCATTCTGCCCCTGAACAAGGCAGTTAACGCACTGTTGCTAGGCCGTCATTGAAAATAAGAATTTGTTCTTAACTGACTTGCCTAGTAAAATGAAGGTACAAAATAATAACATTTTACACATATTGTCCATATACTGACTGTTAGCACTTGGTGACCTATAGCAGCATCACAAAACAAGAGGCTTTAGATGAGGCAGGTGAACCTGCAACCACAACACTTCAACAACATTTTACACGAGATCCTCTCTAAGCTTTACATGAATATGGCTTTGAACATATACAGCAACACCTCCACTACAGGCATTCCTGTCTCTTCTGTAGATGTTATATGCCTGTGTTGCTACTCCTGTATCATCAAATGATTTATCTAAGTGAGTCTCAGTGATGGCCAATATATGAATGTTATCTGATGTTAGCAAGTTAGTAATTTCATAAACCTTATTTCAAACTCAAAGTCACTTGATAATAAGATGTACCCAAGGTAACTATTAAAACCTTCCCCAACCAGACACCGTGGATTGATGGCAGCATTCGTGCAAAACTGAAAGCGCGAACCACTGCTTTTAATCAGGGTAAGGCGACCGGAAACACGACTGAATACAAACAGTGTAGCTATTCCCTCCGCAAGGCAATCAAACAAGCTAAGCGTCAGTATAGAGACAAAGTAGAGTCACAATTCAACGGTTCAGACACGAGACGTATGTGGCAGGGTCTACAGTCAATCACGGACTACAAAAAGAAAACCAGCCCTGTCGCGGACCACAATGTCCTGCTCCCAGACAAACTAAACAACTTCTTTGCTCTCTTTGAGGACAATACAGTGCCACCGACACGGCCCGCTACCAAAACCTGCAGGCTCTCCTTCACCGCACCCAACGTGAGTAAAACATTTGCTCGGCATCTGACCGTAAGGCGCTACAAAGGGTAGTGCGAACGGCCCAGTGCATCACTGGGGCCAAGCTTCCTTGCAGCCAGGACCTATATAATAGGTGGTGTCAGAGGAAAGCCCATTAAACTGTCAGAGACTACAGTCACCCAAGTCAAAGTCAAAGTCACCATTATTAGTCAGTTGTACAACCGAATGCCTTCAACTGAAATGTGTCTTCTGCACCCCTCTGAATCAGAGAGGTGCAGGGGGCTGCCTTAATCGACATCCACGTCTTCGGCGCCCAGGGAACAGTGGGTTAACTGCCTTGTTCAGGGGCAGAACGACAGATTTTTACCTTGTCAGCTCAGGGATTCAAACTTGCAACCCTCCGGTTACAAGTCCAACACTCTAACCACTAGGCTACCTGCCGCCCCCATTTCTAAGGCTACCAGTGGAGGCTGCTGAGGGGAGGACGGCTCATAATAATGGCTGGAATGGAGTCAATAGAATGGTATCAACCACTTAGAAACCAGTTGTTTGATGTGTTTGATTCCATTCCATTGACTCCATTTCATTGACTCCATTCCATTGACTCCATTCTAGCCATTACTATGAGCCGTCCTCCTATCAGCAGCCTCCATTGAAGGCTACATATATTAATAAGAGCCGTTTCCTGGGTAGCTTATCAAAGATAGAGATAATACAAATATAAAATAAGAACGTTGTTCAACTAATAGAGTCAGTCAATCAAAGACTTTCATAACTTTCCAAAACAACAAACCGAGCTCTCCCTCGTTCCACGTTCAGCACACATATGGCGATCATATTGATAACATATATTGATGAATAAGGCCTACCTGGCCTACCTAGCCTACCTAGCCTAACTAGTCTACCTGTCCTAACCAGCCTACCTAGCCTACCTAGCCTACCTAACTTGCATAGCCTACCTAGCCTACCTAGCCTGCCTAGCCTACCTAGCCTGCATAGCCTACCTAGCCTACCTAGCCTACCTAGCCCGCATAGCCTACCTAGCCTACCTAGCCTACCTAGCCCGCATAGCCTACCTAGCCTACCTAGCCTACCTAGCCTACCTAGCCTGCATAGCCTACCTAGCCTGCATAGCCTACCTAGCCTGCATAGCCTACCTAGCCTGCATAGCCTGCCTGGTTAGCATACATAGCCTATCTTGTCTACCTGTCCTACCTAGCCTACGTATCCTACCTAGCATACCTAGCCTACTTAGCCTACTTAGTCTACCTAGCCTACCTAGCAAACCTAAGCTTTTTCAATACCTTAAAAGTGACAGGGGGGGATTTACTACAATATCTATTACAAACATCCTAACTGAAATGGCTATAAACTGCCCCAACTGTTTAACTTGATGAAGAGTAAAATCACTGTAGAAAAAACACTTATACTAGTACATTCGATGCTTTTAGACATTTCTCCTGTCTAAACTAATGAGAAAAATATATATATTGCATCCCAAATGGCACCCTATTCCCTATGTAGTCCACTTCTTTTGGACCATTTGGGATGTATCATTTTGTCTACAGTTGGCTGAAAGTATTCCAATAAAGGGACACATGTTTTTTGGAAGGGTTTTAGAAGTCAGCAGATTGTATTTCATTATTTTTCTTTGATGTTTCTTTTCACCAAATCAAAAGGTGCTTGAAGTCGAGACACGCTGACTTTAGTTCAGAAATAATAACAGGTTTTATGTGTAGTGCTCTCTCTCTCTCTCTCTCTCTCTGAGCACCTCAGGGAATGCCCTCAGAGATGTCCAATCCGTGGCAAAAAATTGTTACAGCAAAAATACTGAGACAGTGTAAAACTCAACTTTAAAAACTACAAAGCAATTCATACTTTGGCAAACATCTGTCACTGCTAACTATGAGCTTACCAAAGGGTGATACCAAATCACTAAATGCTAGAAAACTTGCTTATACTGTAGTTGGTGTATCTGAGCCCGCTAGCTACCAAGATGACCACAGGTTTTATACTGTAGTTGGTAGATCTCAGCCCCTAGCTACCAAGATAACCACAGGTTTTATACTGTAGTTGGTAGATCTCAGCCCCTAGCTACCAAGATAACCACAGGTTTTATACTGTAGTTGGTAGATCTCAGCCCCTAGCTACCAAGATAACCACAGGTTTATACTGTAGTTGGTAGACCTCAGCCCCTAGCTACCAAGATGACCACAGGTTTTATACTGTAGTTGGTAGATCTCAGCCCCTAGCTACCAAGATGACCACAGGTTTTATACTGTAGTTGGTAGATCTCAGCCCCTAGCTACCAAGATAACCACAGGTTTTATACTGTAGTTGGTAGATCTCAGCCCCTAGCTACCAAGATGACCACAGGTTTTATACTGTAGTTGGTAGATCTCAGCCCCTAGCTACCAAGATAACCACAGGTTTTATACTGTAGTTGGTAGATCTCAGCCCCTAGCTACCAAGATGACCACAGGTTTTATACTGTAGTTGGTAGATCTCAGCCCCTAGCTACCAAGATAACCACAGGTTTTATACTGTAGTTGAAACACCATTACATAATATCAAAGCAATCCATGTTGGACTTTAATACGAGAACATTGACAATATCTAACACACAAGTCCTCCTTCCATGTGATACGGACTGTATGTCCCGAATGAGCCTGATCTCTGTGGAAGGGTCCAGAGAAGCAGTCGTTTAGAGGCTGTACAGGCCAGGATTGGAGGCAGAGCTGTGGAAGGGCCCAGAGCAGCAGTTGTGAGCAAGGAGTCTTCCCCCAAGACCAAGGAGCCTAGTCTACCCCCATGACCAAGGAGCTTATTCTACCCCCCATCACCAAGCCCTAAGCCTGGCTCCAGACCTAGTCAGGAAGCTCCAGCCAGAGCTCTAGCTCTAGGTCAAACATTAGTTCCAGTTGGACAAAGCTCCTGGTTCTAATTGTTATGATTAGGACAAACAGTTTCAAAATTGCAGCTAGATGATTACCTCAAGAGCAAGAGAGATGTGACGAATGACGGCCTAGGTACAGTGGGTTAACTGCCTGTTCAGGAGTAGAACGACAGATTTGTACCTTGTCAGCTCAGGGAATTGAACTTGCAACCTTTCAGCTACTTTCCCGGTTACTAGTCCAACGCTCTAACCACTAGGCTACCTGCCGCCCCACTAGGCTACCTGACAATTGATCACAGTAATAACTGCAGTAACATGGTGTTACATAGTAGCGGCTAAGTATTTCTAGATATTTTGTCCTTTTCATTGTTACCATAACATGTTCGGACTACCGTGACGATGGAGGATTTAGGTGATTAATGGATTCCTAGCACCAGCATGATATTAGACCTGTGAGTAAGTATTCAGAGCAATTCTTCTGTCAGAGCACATACAGGTCTAGGACCAGGCTGCTCTCCTTTACACCGAGGGTGCTAGTGTGGAACTTTGGTAAAACTACAGGTCTGGGACCAGGCTGTTCTGATTATACCTGTGAAATGACTATGTTGCCTTTATACCTGTGTACTGACTATGTTTCCCTTATACCTGTGTACTGACTATGTTGCCCTTATAGCTGTGTACTGACTATGTTGCCCTTATACCTGTGTACTGACTATGTTGCCCTTATACCTGTGTACTGACTATGTTGCCCTTATACCTGTGTAATGATTATGCGACTCTCTGTCAAAGCACGTACAGTTCTGGGACCAGGCTATTGTAACACGGCACCACTGACAGTGGCTCCCCACAGGCTCCGGTTAATGAATGTGATTTCTTTAAGTTAAAACTTTTTATGGCTAGGGTCCCATTTTCAGAATTTCCGCCTGTCTGACGTGCCCAAAGTAAACTGCCTGTTACTCAGGCCCTGATATGCATATAATTGATACCATTGGAAAGGTAACACTCTGAAGTTATAAATATTAAAATAATGTAGGAGACTATAACACAATAGATATGGTAGGAGACAATCCAAAGAAAATCAACCGGAATTCTAATTTTTTTGAGAGCCCATGCTCTTACAACGGAAAGAATAGGGAAATAATTCAATCTAGCTCCCAGTATGCAATTCCTATGGATTCCACTTGGTGTCAGCACTCAATGTTCAAGGTTTCAGGCTTGTTTCTTCCAAAACGAGTAAGGACAATGAGTTTTACTACAGGGACAAGACAAGACTCACCTGCTAATATCGTTTTCCTATTGAACATACTTCTTTCTGTATGAAATATTATAGTTTGATTACATTTTAGGGTATCTGAGGAGTCAACAGAAACGCATTTTGACTTGTTTTAACAAAGTTTAGCGGTAGATGTTTGGATTCCTTCCTCTGCATGATGAACGAGTGGATTACTCAAATCCATGGCGGCAACTAAACTGAATTTTTGGGATATAAAGAAGGATTTTATCTACCAAAACGACACTACATGTTATAGCTGGGACCCTTTGGATGACAAATCAGAGGAAGATTTTCAAAAAGTAAGTTACTATTTAATCGCTAATTGTGAATTTATGAAACCTGTGCCGTTGGAAAAATATTTTGATATAGGGCGCCGTCCTTAAACAATCGCATGGCATGCTTTCGCTGTAATGGCTACTGTAAATCGGACAGTGCAGTTAGATTAACAATAATTAAAGTTTTCAACCGATATAAGACAACCAATATAAGACACTTCCCGCTAGTGGGACGCCTAGCCTTAAGAAGATTTATATTAAACCAACCTGTTGTAACTTTGGTGTCACAGTGTAGTTTAACACATATTTTCATAAAATTTTCACTGAAGCCAAATCAAATAATATTTGTCAAATGCACCAAATACAACACGTAACCTTACACCTTACCGTGAAATTCTTACTTACAAGCTCTTAACCAACAATGCAGTTCAAGAAATAGAGTTAAGAAAATCTTTACTAAATAAACTAAAGTAACACAATAAAATAACAATGATGAGGCTTTTTTACAGGGGGTACCGGTACCGAGTCAATGTGAGTAGGTACAGGTTAGTCAAGCACCAATGTTTTGCTCCCAGACAAACTAAACAACTTCTTTGCTCGCTTTGAGGACAATACAGTGCCACCGACACGGCCCGCTACCAAAACCTGTGGGCTCTCCTTCACCGCAGCCAACGTGAGTAAAACATTTAAACGTGTTAACCCTCACAAGGCTGCCGGCCCAGATGGCATCCCTAGCCGTGTCCTCAGAGCATGCTCAGACCAGCTGGCTGGTGTGTTTACGGACATATTTAATCAATCCTTATCCCAGTGTACTGTTCCCACATGCTTTAAGAGGGCCACCATTGTTCCTGTTCCCAAGAAAGCTAAGGTAACTGAGCTAAACGACTATCGCCCTGTAGCACTCACTTCTGTCATCATGAAGTGCTTTGAGAGACTAGTCAAGGATCACATCACCTCCACCCTACCTGACACCCTAGACCCACTCCAATTTGCTTACTGCCCCCATAGGTCCACAGATGACACAATCGCAATCACGCTGCACACTGCCCTAACCCATCTGGACAAGAGGAATACTTATGTAAGAATGCTGTTCATCGACTACAGCTCAGCATTTAACACCATAGTACCCTCCAAACTCGTCATTAAGCTCGAGACCCTGGGTCTCGACCTCGCGCTGTGCAACTGGGTCCTGGACTTTCTGACGGGCTGCCCCCAGGTGGTGAGGGTAGGAAACAACATCTCCACCCCGCTGATCCTCAACACTGGGGCCCCACAAGGGTGCATTCTCAGCCCTCTTCTGTACTCCCTATTCACCCATGACAGCGTGGCCATGCACGCCTCCAACTCAATCATCAAGTTGGCAGACGACACTACAGTGGTAGGCTTGATTACCAACAACGGCGAGACAGCCTACAGGGGGGAGTTGAGGGCCCTCGGAGTGTGGTGTCAGGAAAATAACCCGTCACTCAACGTCAACAAAACAAAGGAGATGATCGTGGACTTCAGGAAACAGCAGAGGGAGCACCCCCCTATCCACATCGACGGGACAGTAGTGGAGAAGGTGGAAAGTTGTAAGTTCCTCGGCGTACACATCACGGACAAACTGAAATGGTCCACCCACACAGAGAGTGTGGTGAAGAAGGCGCAAAAGCTTGTCACCGAAAACACTCACAAATTTTTACAGATGCACAATCAAGAGCATCCTATCGGGCTGTATCACCGCCTGGTACGGCAACTCTCCAGAGGGTAGTTAGGTCTGCACAACGCATCACCGGGGGCAAACTACCTGCCCTCCAGACCACCTACACCACCGAATGTTACATGAAGGCAAAAAAGATCATCAAGGACAACAACCACCGGAGCCACTGCTTGTTCACCCCGCTGTCATCCAGATGGCGAGGTCAGTACAGATGCATCAAAGCTGGGACCAAGAGACTGAAAAACAGCTTCTATCTCAAGGCCATCACTAACATTGAGTGGCTGCTGCCAACATAATGACTCAAATCTCTAGCCACTTTAACAATTAAAATTGGATGTAGTAAATGTATCACTAGTCACTTTAAACAATGCCACTTTATATAATGTTTACATACCCTACATTACTCATCTCATATGTATATACTGTACTCTATACCATCTACTGCATCTTGCCTATGCCGTTCAGCCATCGCTCATCCATATATTTATATGTACATATTCTTATTCATTCCTTTACACTTGTGTGTATAAGGTAGATTTTGTGAAATTGTTAGATTACTTGTTAGATATTACTGCACGGTTGGAACTAGAAGCACAAGCATTTCGCTACACTCGCATTAACATCTGCTAACCATGTGTATGTGACCAATCCAATTTGATGTCAACAGTCCTTAGGTGCTATTGGTTGTCTTTCACGTTTATTTGGCTTCCTATGTTTGTTCTTTTGTATCTGTACTATTTTTTTATTTAACAAGTCAGTTAAGAACAAATTATTATTTAGAATGACGACCTCAGAACAGTGCTGCCTTGTTCAGGGACAGAATGACAGATTTTTACCTTGTCAGCACAGGGATTCGATCTAGCAACCTTTCGGTTACTGGCCCAACACTCGAACCACAAGACTACCTGCCACCCCATTAAACTCACCTTCTGCACGTGCTTTCTGACTCGCGGCGTTAAATGTATATATGTTAATTGTGTAGATAATCATGAAAAAAAAACTCTGGTCCTAACCTCATGTCTCTATCATAATGCGTTAAAAATATATTGGAGTTCTCAACCTTGTAGGATGGCCAGAATTAGGGAAATGTCTGTGAAATATGAAATGTCAACAGCTCTTTGATCGTATTCAAAGCTTTTTTTTGTTTTGTAAAGCCTTTTACATTTAATTCAGCTCGTTAATTTTGCATTTTTTGTGACCCACGGAAACTACTTTGAAGACAACGACCACAAAATGTTAAATCTTTAAAAGTTGTTAGGAGAAACGTGCACCACTATGTCAACTGAGCTCGGTGATTTCATGTATTAGGTTACGAAATCGGACTTTCTGGGATATAATGCTAATGATATGTTAGAGACTGAATGATTAGGTGAAATGTCACCACCAAAACGCGTTTTCACCCACTCTGGTGATTGGACACCTTGCTCATTTAGTTAAATGTATTTAGTATAGTTACACTGTCACCAAAAGGTTTCACATAACAGACAGTCTAGTGCAACACTACTAAGACGCTATAACACTATTGTGACAATAGTGCTACTACGAACTTGGACCCAGGCGCAGAGAAACACAGCAGACAGAGGTAAAGGTAAATCCAGAATATTTACTCAAGGGTCTTCATAGCAAAACAACAAAGCAAGGACACACGAGAACACTGAACAAAACGTGAGACTTGAGAAACTGGCCCAGTCCACAGAGGAACCTAATAGTCATCCAGTCATCCCAATAAGCCCAATCAGGGTCACCTGGATACTAGAGGAATCCCAAGGGTTCTCTCCAGTGGCAACCACAGGTAGTACACTCCAGGAAGAAACCCTGACCTGTGAGGTAGGCTACTATTCATATTCATACATTCATATATGTTCAAAACAGTCAAAATATACATATTTTAAAGATTTCTATTCTATAAAGGACATTTCTATACTGTATGTATTGTCCATACGCATTGAGTCTAAACACGTTTGCATTGAACACATCACAGATTCTCATCATAATGTCGAACCTCTCCTCTGTCTGTAATCATTATCACTCACAGCAGAGCTTATTTTTCTTTGCAACCGTCCACTGGATAAAAAATTGATTGGAAACTACTTTCCTGGGGTCGAGATAGATTCTAGCTGCAATCCTTGTGTTGAGAGATGAGCTGGGATGGATTTCTGGGCAGGAAACCATAAAACCCAATATTAAAATGTAGAGTTTGACACCTCGGGATCGTGACATCTTGCTGTGCTGATTTCTAGAGGGAGATCACGGCATTGTAATAGGTTCTCATTGATGTATGGACGGGAAGGGGAAGATGGAAGTTTTGGATGAACAGTGAAAGCCCAGACACATTCTAATCAACATAATAATATTTTCATTCAGCCTCGCTAGCCTAACATTCACACACACGGCTGACAATGACATATACACTGTCAACTCTCCATGCATGGATTCCCCTTGTCCCGTCTCACCAGTCCAACAGAGAGAAGATAACAAGAGAAGTCGCAGAGCAGAGCAGAGCAGCCAACCAACGAAGAGATCAGAGCTCAGATTAACTTCTAAAGTCTTAGCAGTCATAACAAGTCTGATTCATTTATTCACCACTGTTGAAGCCATTTTTTCATTTTTTTTTTCTTCAAAAAGGGTGTTAGAAGTTCAGAACACAGAACTGTAGGCTATATTAAGAAATAATGATGCTCAAATAAAAAATAATTAATTACAGTACATGTATATAGGACTTGCATCCTTGGCACAATAAAGTTATTATATTGTATTCTATCCATAGGCTTCATTAATGCCATTCAGACTTGAAGTTGATACAACAACTATGATAGCTGAGGTTCATAGATTGGTATGAATATTATTTCAGAACCTAACGTTTTAGGTTCCATGCACAGATTGGCTACATACTGTAGCTAGCTACACATCCACAGGCATACAGTTATTTTTATCCTCCACTACACAATAAGCAAGTACAAAGTTAGCTAGCTATGTTACTTCAGCTGCATTGCACGGCAAGCTTACACAAATGTACGTTCAATTTGCAGTAAATGCTTTAGCTAGCTAGATTCTTTACATCCACTGTTTCACAAGACGACAGCCTGGTTTGCTGGTTTTCTCAGGAGTCCATAAAGCATCAAACAACACAAATTACAAATTAATTATCCTGTCATAACACTAGCTAGCTGGCTAATGTTAGCTAGTCAGATAACTTTCTAAATAGCGATTTTCGTAAATTAACTTAATGACAAACAAATATGCACAAAGTTTGTCTCTACTTTAACTAACATATTCCTCTCAATTGTACATTTTTAGCTTGACTCGTTATGACGTTATAACTACTTACATTTGGTTCCACCGTAATGTTTTGTCAGACATCTTTGTTGAAGAACACCACCAGGGACGGGTGGCTCTCATCAAAATTCATAATTGGAACCACTCAATATGATTGGTCATATAAAAACCTTGGGACCCAAATGCATAATGAGTGCTCTAACTCCCCCTTGTGGTGGTCTGGAGCAATGAAGCCGTGACGCTGGGTACCTCTAAGTCCCGCGGTGCAAGCTCACAACTTTTAAAGGAGGAACCACTGTAGGTATCCCCCTTTCCCTTTCTGTCTCACTCTCTCTGCCTCTCTCTCTCCCTCTTCTGTGTCTCACTGCCTCTCTCTCCCTCCGCCTCTTTCTGCCTCTCTCTTGTTTCAGGAAACTAGGCGTATGTCGCGGGTCACTACTTCACAGGAGAGCCATTTGAAAGTTTTTTTTATCAAAATGTGTTCTTTTGGCAGAAATGCCTTCTGGAACATGTGAACATTCATGTGCCTTAATAACAAACTTATATACAATCTGTAAATATGAATAAAATTGTTAAATTATGAGCCTAGTTGGATTAGCCACAGAAAAAGTCAGCAACCTTCCCACTAGCCATGATTGGCTGAGATAATGACTGGTCTGGACATGCCGAGAGAAGAGTTCAGATTGGTCTGCCATGTAGAATGCTTATGTCTATTTGAGCTGGTCAGTATGTGTAGGTAATCCTTTCTAACGTGGCTTTAAAAAATATATATAACGTAGTAGAACTGCATAAGTGTTTTGAAAACAGTGGAATTAGAGTATGATAGCTAAGGAGATGGAGAGAACACCTGTCTCCGGATTACATCTTCAATCAAACTAAGGGCAACCATGGCAACCGTGACAGGGAGAAGATGATGTATACGGGTAAGATAATCTACGTAGCTAGCTACATTTTCAGAAATCACACATTTCTAATTTTGACAGAAAGTCGCTTTCATTTCATATTAAAGTGTACTGTTAGCTAGCTAGCTAACGTCAGCTGGCTGGCTGGCTTGCTAACGTTACGTGTATGATCTGTGTAGTAATGTTATTCGTACCCTGCATCCCACTGCTGGCTTGCTTCTGAAGCTAAGCAGGGTTGGTCCTGGTCAGTCCCTGGATGGGAGACCAAATGCTGCTGGAAGTGGTGTTGGAGGGCCAGTAGGAGGCACTCTTTCCTCAGATCAAAAAAAAATATCCCAATGCCCCAGGGCAGTGATTGGGGACATTGCACTGTGTAGGGTGCTGTCTTTCGGATGGGATGTTAAACAGGTGTCCTGACTCTCTGAAGTCATTATAGATCCCATGGCACTTATTGTAAGAGTAGGGGTGTTAACCCTGGTGTCCTGGCTTAATTTCCAAGCTGTCCCTCATACCATCACGGTCACCTAATCATTCCAATTGGCTCATTCATCCCCCTCCTCTCCTCTGTAACTATTCCCCAGGTCGTTGCTGTAAATGAGAATGTGTTCTCAGTCAACTGACCTGGTAAAATAAAGGTAACATAAAATAAATAGGGTAAATCTCAGAGCCATTTGCTTTGCTAGTAATAGCCTAATGTTAGCTAGCCAACATTGAACCACATCATACATTTTTATTATTGTTCATTGTTTTCCTACAGTGGTTGCTCAATAAAAAATTTTGCGATTATGCTGTGGGATTTAGAGGTAATTTGTGGTTTAGTACGGTACCCTGCGTCACCACTTCATTGCTCCAGACCAAGCAAGGGGGAGTTAGAGCACTGATTATGCTTTTGGGTCCCAAGGCGCTACTGTGTCTCTAACTGACAATGAATGGGAGATATAAACCAAATAGAAAATGATAATTGTGCACAACTTCAAATATGAATTTCAATTAAATGAATGATGAGGATGAAGAAGGTGATTGAATCTAGAACAATAGTGTAAGAATTGCTATTCCTTTGTCCTGCACATGCACACCCTGAAAAATACACATATTTTTTTGTTACTACTCGTCAGTATTACTTACAAAAACTGTTGTTACACTAAGGTTTTTATTCTAAGAGAAATTTAGATTACAATTAGGGTGTGGAAATGTTAGGATTATTTTGCTCTTACTGTAGTACTGTAGCCTACTCCCGACCAGTCATGATGTATCACGCCTGGGTAATTTTTTTAGGTTTTTAGAGGGAGAGAAACTTAAAGCCTACTGTTGCCTCATTTGTCTCTTAGAACACTGAAGACGCTGCAATTCAGCGCAAACTGCATTGCTTCAGATGCTGGTTCAATACCCGGCTGTGACCGGGAGACAAATGAGGCAACGGTAGGCTTTAAGTTTCTATCCCTCTAAAAATCGAAATAAATAACTCTAAATAACAAACTGGCTTTATTTACAAATTGGTAACAATGTCTCACCCCATGTTCAAGAATGGCCTTTTTCTCGCTCACTTTAGGTTATTTGAAAACGAAATAATCTCCAAAATAATGTACTTTTTTTTTAACAAGCCATAGAAATTTGGTTTCAATTTCAGTTTAATCCACCAGAAAAGACAGAACAAATAATACAACAAATATTGTGGTTAAACTCAAATATACTGATTGATTAAAACAAACTTCATCAAAAAATATTATTATTGTTATTTGTATTTTTATTATTATTATTAACCTTGTTTTTCACAAGCGTAGCAGGCTGTGAATTCTGCAAACAATGTTTCTAGGATCGGCTATTAGCAGGACAATATACATTGGTCATATTGATCATGGCTCCCGAGTGGCGCAGTGGTCTAAGGCACTGCTTCTCAGTGCAAGAGGCATCACTACAGTCCCTGGTTTGAATCCAGGCTGTATCACACCCTACCGTGATTTGGAGTCCTATAGGGCTGCACACAATTATTTTAAATTCATTTAGAATTATATAAAAGCCCCTTAGATATTCTTACAGATCAGATTTGCCATAACAACATATTCCCCTTAGATAATAATTTAGAATTCTCCAATCCTCTAAATGTAATTATTGGCAGAGAGTCACATCATTGAAAAAAGTACTTTTATATATACTAGTGTTGAGTAATGTGCCGTTAAAAGTGGTGTAGGTCTTATTTATTTTAAAAGCATATTGAAGTTAGAAGCAATAGGATTTGAAGCAATAGCCTACCCGCTGTGGTCAACTATTTCAGCACCATTTAGCCCTGGGGACTGGTCTTGATAAATCAATGAGATTTTTATTTTCACTGAATCTCAGTTTGAGTATTGGTTAGACTACAATTAGTGTGTGAAAATGTTATGCTCTTAGTACTGTTGCCTAATCCCGACCGTCACGTTGTACAGCGCCATATTATCTGTTCCATCCTAACGGAAACCCTGAGGGTTTAGTTTTTAGATTTTCTTGGAATAGAAACACCAAAATATTAACTTCTTAGGGAACGGCAGCAGAGGTGACGGTTTTGGAGAGTCTGGCGTGCCCAAAGTAAAATGCCTGCCACTCAGGCCCAGAAAATAGGATACACTCTGAAGTTTCTAAAAGTGTTAAAATAATGTATGAGAGTATAACAGAACTGATATAGCAGGCGAAAACCCGAGGAAAACCCATTGGGATTTGCAGTTTTTTTTGTACATGACCTTCTTCTCCAGGCTGCCTATTCATTTCTATTTTAACTAGGACTAAGACTGCAGTACCTATGACTTCCACTAGATGTCAACAGTCTTTATACAGAGTCTGGAGGCTATAGCACTAAGCAGAATGGATAGGAAGAGGAAGTAGTCAGAGGACCACTTTTGTCAACAACGATTGACGGGCGCGATATTGTGAGCGCGCCCCACTTTATTTTCCTTTCCTATTGTTCACGTTATCATCCGGTTGAAATATTACAGTAAATATACATAAAAGGATACCTAAGGATACATTAAAAATGATGTTTGATTTGTTTGTAGAAAGTGTATAGGTATAATTTGAACGTGTTCTCTTCACGGTTCAATGGGCGACTCAACGGTGGATTTTCTGGTCATAACGCGCCAACCAAACTGAGATTTATGGATATAATAAATGACTTTTTCTAACAAAAGAACCATTGGATGTCTTCGATGGACACTTGGGAAGCCCTCAGCAGAAGTTCTTCGAAAGGTAAGTGATATTTTTTAGCTCTTATATGGGTTTTGTGTGACCCGCGCTGGATATGAATATATGCTAATGTGGAAAATATATGAGGTGCTATCCTCAAACAATCAAATGTTGTGCTTTCGATAACATGAAGAAGCAGAGCTTTTGATGACTATGCAACACTTGTATATTGATGAATGTTTAACTTCTTAAGGAGCAGCAAGGTGCACTGGGGTGCTAGCGCCCCACTCCCGACACTACCAGGTGAAATGCAAGGCGCCAAATTCAAAATCCAAAAGTTGATTTATTAAACATGCATCAATATACAAGTGTTTCATAGTCATCAAAAGCTCTGCTTCTTGGCAATATCACAGCGTTGTCAGATTTAAAAAAGGCTTTATGGCGAAAGCACCACATTTGATTGTTTGAGGGTAGCACCTAACATTTTTTCCATTACCATAATTTCATAAGCCTCCACGGTTCACAGAAAACACATTTCACAGCGAAAACAAATCAATTACCTTTTGAAGAACTTCTGCTGAGGGCTTCCAAAGTGTCCAACGAAGACAATCCATGGTTCTTTTGTTAGAAAAAGTAATGTATTATATCCATAAATCTTGGTTGGCGCGTTATAATCAGAAAAAACAGCGTCGACTCCTCCATTGAAACGTGAAGAGAACTCGTTCAACTTATACCTATAAACTTGTCCAAGAACAATCAAACATCATTGTAAATGTATCCTTAGGAAGACTTTTATGTATAAATAGCACAATATTTCAACCGGAATATAAACTGGGTGATAAGAAAGGAAAAAACAAAAGAACGTGCCTGCCGGGAGCGCGCATTTACTTGTAAAGGACATCTGCGGGGGCACTTCCTTATTCCTCTTCTTCTCTGCTCTAAAAGCATCTAAAATGAATCAGAACACTTTCCCGAGACTGTTGACATCCAGAGGAAGCAATAGGTACTGCATTTATATGCCCTTATAAGGGCATTTTCATAAGGGAGGGGTTCCAAATGAGGCAATGTGTCAAAACCACTTTTTCCAGGACAGAAATTCCTCTGCGTTTTGCCTGCCATATCCGTTCTGTTTTACTCACAGACAAAATGTTAACACTTTTAGAAGATTCAGAGTGTTTCCTATCCAATGGTACTAAATATGTGCATATCCTATTTTCTGGGCCTGAATGGGAGGCATTTTACTTTGGGCACGCCAGGGTCTCCAAAACGGTCACCTCGTGCGCTGCTCCCTAAGAAGTTAATAATTCAACTTTTGGATTTTGAATTTGGTGCCTTACATTTCACCGGGTAGTGTCGGGAGTGGCCCGCTAGCGCGCCGCTACTCCCTAAGTAGTTAATCAAGCAACATTTCTTAAAATCAAACCAATATATTATGTTCTTACAAAAAATATATACATTCTCTACTACAGCCAATATAGAAGGTTATCAAATGCTTCTCGAAGATGCCCTCTTGTGGTCAAACTAGCACTTACTAGCATTAATGGTAACAATGGCTGACAATGAAATACTGTGCCATAGAATTCTACATGTCGTAGATAAAAGACTCCACTATGCAAGTAACCATTTCAGTAGATTGTCACTGTGACAACTGTCGAGAGATGTAGCGTCTACATTCGCTCGGAATATCTGACTAATGCTCACCACCCGTTGAATATGGTCGGTGTCTGTAAACGTTGGCAAAAAGTGTAAATTGTTGCCAGCAGCACAGTTGCAGTCACCAACGCTCTGGATAACATAAAAACAGCCTAACCAGCTCTGGATAACATGAAAACAGCCTAACCAGCTCTGGATAACATGATAACAGCCTAACCAGCTCTGGATAACATGATAACAGCCTAACCAGCTCTGGATAACATGAAAACAGCCTAACCAGCTCTGGATAACATGAAAACAGCCTAACCAGCTCTGGATAAAATGAAAACAGCCTAACCAGCTCTGGATAACATGAAAACAGCCTAACCAGCTCTGGAAAACATGAAAACAACCTAACCAGCTCTGGATAATATGAAAACAGCCTAACCAGCTCTGAATAACATGATAACAGCCTAACCAGCTCTGGATAACATGAAAACAGCCAAACCAGCTCTGGATAACATGATAACATCCTAACCAGCTCTGCTAGGGAGAGTAAAACGGTCAGTGAGCTGTTCTCTCATTTGTGTCTGGATGTAGCTAGCAAGCTAGCCAACGTTAGCCAGTTAGCTTGGATGCTTGACTGCTGTTGTTACGACAGAACGCTCGGAGCAACCCCTTAAAGAGATGGGTGGGGCTAAAGCTTAAGAGGGTGTGAGCGATGCTGAATGGTTGTAGACAAAGAAGAACTCTCCAGTAAGTGGCAAAACATTCAAAAGCCAAGGTTACAAGTTTATCAACTTTCAAAGCAGAATTACTTAACCATTGTTCCTCAGCTGTAGTGTATGATATACCATTTTCTAGGTTTGAATCTTTACTTTTATCCCCCAAAAAAACACCATTTCAAATTTAGCTACATAAGACTTAAAAACCGAACCGGTCAGTCACATTTTTCTTTCATTAACAAATCATTTTAGGATTCGGTAAGGCCGGATATTGACTCATTAGACATCCTGAGATAGGCCAATGTGGAAATCCTATTTTCTCTATATGATGACAAATACTGACAGAAGGCCTACATAGTATATTTTTATATTTTCTAAGCAATGCATATGCTCTTGACTGAGGTGCATTTCAGGATCTTGATATGCTTTTTGATATGCTAAATAAGGACAATTTCTGATTATTATTTTGAGTTTTGTGGACATGTTTAATAATTTGAGAAATATTAAATACATATGATACATATTCAGACACTAGCTAAACTTTTTGTATTCCATCTGTATTAATGCAGGCACAAACTCCAAGCTAAAATCACTGTAACTGGTAGCCTAGCAACAAGAGTCACCTCTTTTCTGCTGTGGAGTACCAACTGTCATTTTTTAATTGGGTCGCCACAAATGAGTTTGTAAGTTATTGGTCAACTGACAGTTGTGAGAAGTAAGTGAGAAGCTGTGTAGAAAATACCCCAAAAAAAGTTAACGCAAAAGTGAGTAGCTAATTTGAGATCCTTTAATTACCTAGTAACTGGAATTAAGAACATTAGCTAATTTGGCCAGCAGCCATGAGGGCTAGCTAGCTAGCTAGGCTTGATAGGGGGGTAAAAGCTAACTGGTAGTCTAGCTAGCTAAAAGATAACAACATTTCCTTCCCATGAGGGATTCCCCCCCCCCATCAAGCCTCAAGATGACAGCTAACAATAAAAAAAAAAAACAGTGTATTTTGTATTACTGGTTCCAGTTCGTTTTCTCGTCATGAATGAAGCAGGTAGAGTAGTTAACTTGTGGTAATTATGCAAAATGAGAATAATAATAATATCAACACAATTTAGATACATTGGACTGACAGGTTGGAGTGGATCACAGACCAACACTACATTAGACTGACAGGTTGGAGTGGATCACAGACCAACACTACATTAGACTGACAGGTTGGAGTGGATCACAGACCAACACTACATTAGACTGACAGGTTGGAGTGGATCACAGACCAACACTTCATTGGACTGCGAGGGACCGCCGCTGGTGCAACTGAATCCATCAGGTTGGCAGGAGAATTTAGCAGCTTTTATTTTCAGTTAAATAAATTCTTTCTTTTTTTTTTTAGCAAAGATTGGCATACGTTTGCATCTTTACAGATGCGCTGGGGTTGGAGCTCTGGATTTGCTATAATACATTTTTTAAACAGAAATAGCAGAGATGTACTTTAGAAATAGCAACTTGGATTAAATTTGACGATGTTTGCTTTTCCGTGCCTTGTATCCTACTAATGAACGTGGTGTAAATGTGAAGAAACATGATGTATACTCAGATATGTCACCTTCATGTGAAGAAACATGATGTATACTCAGATATGTCACCTTCATGTGAAGAAACACGATGTATGCTCAGATATGTCATCTTGTGTATAAGCACAACAATTTTCGGCACCTGAACAGTTAAAATAATTTGGCCGCTGGACGTTGATACAGGACTAAGCGTCAATACAGGACTAAGATCGAATCGTACTACACCGGCTCTGACGCTCGTCGGATGTAGCAGGGCTTGCAAACCATTACAGACTACAAAGGGAAGCACAGCCGACAGCTGCCCAGTGACACGAGCCTACCAGACGAGATAAAATACTTTTATGCTCGCTTCGAGGCAAAAAACACTGAAACATGCACGAGAGCACAAGCTTTTCCGGAAGACTGTGTGATCACGCTCTCCGCAGCCGATGTGAATAAGACCTTTAAACATTCACAAGGCTGCGGGGCCAGACGGATTACCAGGACATGTACTGCGAGCATGCGCTGACCAACTGGCAAGTGTCTTCTCTGACATTTTCAACCTCTCCCTGTCCGAGTCTGTAATACCAACATGTTTTAAGCAGACCACCATAGTCCCTGTGCCCAAGAACTAAGGTAACCTGCCTAAATGACTACCGACACATAGCACTCATGTCTGTAGCCATGAAGTGCTTTGAAAGGCTGGTCATGGCTCACATCAACACCATTATCCCAGAAACCCTAGACCCACTTCAATTTGCATTCCACCCAAACAGATCCACAGATGATGCAATCTCTATTGCACTCTACACAAACTAACATGGTCCAAGCACACCAAGACAGTTGTAAAGAGGGCACGACAAAACCTATTCCCCCTCAGGAAACTAAAAAGATTTGGCATGGGTCCTCAGATCCTCAAAAAGTTCTACAGGTGCACCATCGAGAGCACCCTGACTGGTTGCATCACTGCCTGGTATGGCAACTGCTCGGCCTCCAACCGCAAGGCACTACAGAGGGTAGTGCAAACAGCCCAGTACGTCACTGTGGCCAAGCTTCCTGCCATCCAGGACCTCTATTTTATTTTTATTTATTTTACTAGGCAAGTCAGTTAAGAACAAATTCTTATTTTCAATGACAGCCTAGGAACAGTGGGTTAACTGCCTGTTCAGGGGCAGAACAACAGATTTGTACCTTGTCAGCTCGGGGGAATTGAACTTGCAACCTTTCGGTTACTAGTCCAACACTCTAACCACTAGGCCTTGTGGCCTATACCAGGCGATGTCGGAGGAAGGCCCTAAAAATTGTCAGACTCCAGCCACCCTAGTGAATAGACTGCTCTTTCTGCTACCACATGGGAAGCTGTACCGGAGCGCCAAGTCTAGGTTGAATAAGTTTCTAAACAGCTTCTACCCCCAATCCATAAGACTCTTGAACATCTAATCAAATGGCTACCCAGACTATTTTCATTGTCCCCCCCCCCCCTTCTTTTTACACTGCTGCTACTCTCTGTTGTCATCATCTATGCATAGTCACTTTAATAACTCTACCTACATGTACATATTACCTCAACTAACCGGTGCCCCCGCACATTGACTCTGTACCAGTACCCCACTGTATATAGTCTCCACATTGACTCTGTACCGGTACCCCCTGTATATAGCCTCCACATTGACTCTGTACCGGTACCCCACTGTATATAGTCTCCACATTGACTCTGTACCAGTACCCCCTGTATATAGCCTCCACATTGACTCTGTACCGGTACCCCACTGTATATAGTCTCCACATTGACTCTGTACCGGTACCTCCCTGTATATAGCCTCCACATTGACTCTGTACTGGTACCCCTTGTATATAGCCTCCACATTGACTCTGTACTGGTACCCCCCCTGTATATAGTCTCGCTATTGTTATTTTACTGCTGCTCTTTAATGACTTATTTCTTTTATTTCTTATTCTTATCCTTATTTTTTCAACTTCACTGTTTGTTAGGGGCTCGTATTTCACTGTAAGGTCTACACCTGTTGTCTTCGGCTAATGTGACTAATACAATTTGATTTGATTTGATGAGTCATATTTAGTCCATTTTCGATCAGACCTATGAGGAGGAATATTACATTATCATGTAAGGATACACTACATGACCTAAAGTATGTGGACACCTGCTCGTCGAACATCTCATTCCAAATTCATCGGCGTCAATATAGAGTCGGTCCCCCCCTTTGCTGCTGCAACAACCTCCTCTCTTCTGGGAAGGCTTTCCACTAATGTCGGGCACCGATGTTGGGCGATTAGGCTTGGCTCGCAGTCCGCGTTCTAATGATGGGGTTGAGGTCAGGGCTCTGTGTAGGCCAGACAGTTCTTCCACATCTCAACAAAACCATTTCTGTATGGACCTCTCTTTGTGCACAGTGGAATTGTCATGCTGAAACAGGAAAGGACCTTCCCCAAACTGTTGCCACAATTTGGAAGCACAGAATCGTCTAGAATGTCATTGTATGCTATAGCGTTAAGATTTCCTGTCACTGGAAATAAGGGGCCTTGACCGAACCATGAAAAACAGCCTCAGAACATCATTCCTCCTCCACCAAACGTAGCGTGCTCCTGGCATCCACCAAACCAAGATTCCGTCGGGACTGCTAGATGGTAAGGCGTGATTAATCATTCCAGAGAATGCGTTTCTACTGCTCCAGAGTCGAATGGCAGCGAGCTTTACACCACTCCCGCCGACGCTTGGCAATGCTAATGGTGATCTTAGGCGTGTGTGCAACTGCTCAGCCATGGAAACCCATTTCACAAAGCTCCTGACGAACAGTTACTTTGCTTCCAGAGGCAGTTAGGAACTCTGAAGTTCCTACACATTTCCATTTCACAATAACAGCACTTACAGTTGATCGGGGCAGCTCCAGCAGGGCAGAAATTTGACAAACAGACTTGTTGGAAAGATGGCATCCACTAATTTGAAAGTGGTGTCCACATACTTTTGTAAATATAGTATATCTATTGAAATTATGAATTTTGTCAGAAATACTGATACATAAATGATCAGATAATGACTACAGATGCATTTGTGAAAGTGTGTGGATTCGTTCATGCCTAATTGTGTAAAAGCTTGTCAGCATGTTCACACATAACCTTTCCGGAATTCAAATCTTCTACATATATGTAAGCGGGTTTACGAACATCAGGTATGTGTCTAGAAGGGATCTCACCCCAGATATCTCCCAGGACAACACATCTCTGAACTCATACGGTAGCAGGGAGTTTTCTGAGGTCCGGATTGGATTCATGTAGAAACTGCCCCAATCCAGAGAATATCCTAATTCCATATATGAAATTAAGGACATGCGTAACTGGAGTGTGTCTACTCCTTAGATCTATTAAAATGTCAGATATTCAGATACACTCTGTATAGATAAAGATATCCCATGATATTGACCATTTTCGCCAAGTGCTTTTCTCTCTCTTTCTGTCTCTCCCTCTCCCTCTTTCTCTCTCTTTCTGTCTCTCCCTCTTTCTCTCTCTTTCTGTCTCTCCATCTCCCTCTTTTCTCTCTTTTTCTGTCTTTCCCGCATTCCTCTTTTTCACTCTTTCTGTCTCTCTCTTTCTATCTCTCTCACTTTCTCTCCCTCTCCCTCTCTCTCTGTCTTTCCGTCTCTCTACCTTTCCCTCGCTGTCTCTCTATGGTTCTCTCCCTCTCCCTCTTTTCTCACTCTTTCTTTCTTTCCCTCTTCCTCTTTCTCACTCTTTCTGGCACTCTCTCTCTTTCTGTCTCTCTCACTTTCTCTCCCTCTCCCTCTCCCTCTCTCTCGGTCTTTCTGTCTCTCTCCCTTTCCCTCTCCGTCTCTCTTCCCCTCCCCACTCTTTCTCGCTCTCTCTCTCTGCCTCTCTCTTTCCATAAGGCCTCTCTCCGTCTCACTCTCCCTCTCTCTCCCCCTCTCTCTCTCCCTCTCTCTCTCTCTATCTCTCTCTCTCTTCCTTTTTTTGCCTCACTCTCTAACTTTCTCTCTCCCTCTTCTTCTGCCTCTTCTAATCTCTCACTCTTTCCCTCTCTCTTTCATGTGCTGCTGCTAATTGGTTTCTACAGCAAAGGTGTCTGTTCAGTATCCAGCCTTCCAAGTGGCCAGCTGCCTAGTTAAATGGGCTGTGGTCACATAATGACACCAATAAATTGCTGATCTAGGAACTGAAGCTGCAAAACCAACCTAACACATAAAATACACAAAGGCAGTAAAAAGTCAGCTGTAACTTAACTAACATGTGTATTGGATTTTTTAGGTAGTCCCATTGAGGTCAGAGGACCTCTCTCCCAAGGGAGACCTGGCCCGAGATGTTTTCTATATTCTACATTCTCAGCAGAATAGTTTGGAGTTGTATGTCGTTCATCAACTAATTGAATATTTTCTGGTGGCAGGTAATCCACTTATAGCGTGCATCATTTAAAAAGACTCCAAGACACCAAACCCAATACCCTATCTGTGTGCCAGGGGATACGTATTAGTATTGCACGGTATCATTTGCCTAAATCAAAGGGCAGTAGTTTGGTTCTCTTTAGTTCCGGTTATTTCTTCCAATTCACTATAAGCCTATAGGGCCTACTTGCTTTAGCCAATCAGAGGTTGCTAGGCGACTGCATGAGAATAAGTATTTTCCCTGGCTGAAGGCGAGTCAGTTTATTAAATTAATCCCATTAGAATCCCAACATCACCTCCCTGGACCCCAACACATCACACAATATTAAAGCCGCAGTCATGTGTTTGTCTGTGTCACAGCCCAACGGCAGCCCAGCCCATTCACTTGGTTTGCTAATGATAAGCCTGGCACAGACATGTACCTTCCCAATCTCCAACACAGTCAGTCAGCCTAGCCAAGGCTAACAATGATCTGCCTGACAATCAACAACCTGTCTGAAACAATGACCTGCCTGAAACAATGACCTGCCTGACAGGAGCCTGGCTGAGTGAGTGGGTTCAGTGTCATCAATGTAGAGGACAATAATACAGGATGGTGCCAATAGACACGGCCGTCCTGTTTCTAAAACTTTACAGTATTTCGTTTTTTGTTGTTGTGTTATTTCTTACTTTATTTCCTCCGAAAATGTATGTTATTATTTCTTATAAGCGACAAGAACTTTAGATCGGAGATCAATCACCACAAATACGACTTCCCAGACCTGGATCCTTTGTTCGGACTATATGAAGAAGCTCCATTCATCACTGAATACCAAATACCAAAAATACCAAAAAGACGCCGTCGAAGGAGAGGAAGTAGAGCTGGTGTGCTAGTCAGACTCCGTAGGAGAGCAAACCAACCACCACTTCCGAGTATAATACTTGCTAATGTACAGTCTCTGGACAATAAAGTAGACATGCTCAGGGCGAGGATCTCCTTCCAGAGGATGTACTGAGAAGCCAGTAGGATTCTCCGTACATATATTTTTTTGTCTTACAGACAACATCGTGTCGTGCTTGGGCTTCTTCCTGGAATGAATTCTATAGAGAATGAGAGAAACAGAATTCATTTGCCTGCGTGTGTCATTGTAGCAGAAGTGTATCCCTCTCGATGGATTGGACATTATGTTGGATTTCAAGCAGAACATGACTCAAGAGGAGCTTAATGGTAGTTTGATCATGACAACACACCTCCCACAGCTGTACAAGTATTCCCTGAACTTTACTACACTGATCATGTTGTGTTTTCTTACTGTATGTTTCTTTGTGAATGGCAAATGCATCATGACCAGCTCTCCCACCATCTCCTTATCACCAGCTCTCTTACTTACAGATTGTTAACCCAGAAAATATGATTTAACCAAATATTTTTGCTATCCATTATTAGGAGTTACAGGATAGGTACTGTTGGTGTAGCACAGATCATTTTCAACCAACCTTATCTTGTCAATGTTTTTGTCCTCGAATTTGTGGAAACAGGAGTCTCATAAAATTTCTGTGTCCAGTTGCAGGGGGTCAGTTTGAATTTAGAAAATGATTTGCAAATAAAATATATAGATTTTTTGCTCTATGAAGTAATCCAACAATGTGTACGACGTCATCTTGTCTATTTCAAGTCTTCTCTCATTGATCAGGACAGGTGTCTGTCATAATGACATGCAGCACTTTGGGATAAACACCCACCTGTCTCGACCAATGAGAGCAGACTTGCCTTTTTTTCTGTTGTTGATTTTATTAGGATCCCCGTTAGTGGAAGCCAATAGACAAGATGGCAGCATACACTTTTTTTGATTACTTTCATGGACTTTACTACACTGATCATACTGGATTTACTTCTTTGTGAATGGCAATTATCATCGTGACCATCACAAAAAAAACATATGAAAACATAAACTCATTACCTTGATGCTTTCTCTGTCAATCAGAAAACAACAGATGATCAACATCAATTCACTAGGATATTAGATCCAACATAGATCCAGGCACATCTGTCTAAATGAGACACCAAAATATTCTGGACATTCCTCGCGAAAGCCTTTTTTTTCTCCCCCCAGCACTTGGGCCATTGTTGTATCGCATGCTTTATCACAACAGCTGTTTTGTCACTTGGATGTCATTCAGGAACATTCCATCCTGGATCAGATGGTGCTGTGTGAAAATATCAGGCGTAACTAATCAGCAAATGCTCATCCAACAAGTATTATACATAATTATTTAAGAACCACATTAATAACAGTATTGATTTAGGTTTTCAAGTATCAAGGTAAGGTGACTCTTTCGGTTAAAATCATTTGATTTTGCAATGTATGCATTATTTAGGATTTGTGTGCCCATGAAAACTATTTTCACCCTGTAACATAATGCGACACAAAATGTTATGTAGTTACACTACATTTCTGAGATCTCTATATATAAAAAAACATTGTCTGACAGCTAGATCCAGGATTATTTAAAGGGTTAAAGGTATCAGTGTCTAATTTAACTGATTAATGCTTAATATATGATATAATACATATTACACTGTCATCAATCAATCAATCAAATGTATTTATAAAGCCCTTTTTACATTAGCAGATGTCACAAAGTGCTTATACAGAAACCCAGCCTAAAACCCTAGAGAGCAAGCAATGTAGATGTAGAAGCACTGCCATAAACGATTTTTGGACAAATCCGTCAAGAAACCAACCATGATCAAGGGTTTAACATAGGTTTTAAATCCACTCATGAATATCTTATATCTTAAACATTTGCAGATTATTATCAATGACTCGTCCCTGGTGCCCTAGTTTCTAGAAAGGCCCATGTCTCCAGTCTACCCGGAGAGATAAACAAATAAAGAGATTTGTCCATTCAGTAAGAAGAGCCGTGCTCTATTACCTTGATAATTCTAATGTTAAGTGCAGAAGCAACGTTAGAGGGCCTGGTAAATGTCTTTGCAGTCTGAGTTAGCTTGCCTCTGAGGGTGCTTTCTTCAGACGTCTTTTGAATGAAATATGTATTTTTTTCCTTTGCTTTTGTCATTCAGATGATTTCACACAGAAAAACTAAAACGTAGCAGATTAGAGCTTCATAGCTACGTTTTGATATATGGGTTGTCAAGGGGACTGATCCCAATTCAATTGTCACCACCCCCATTTCCATAACGAGTGCTAGCTTGCTAACTGTGTGGGAATGCCAGACAGTTTGCTTAGGCAGCGAGCCGGGCGAGAGGCAGCCATTACATTGGCTGTATTGTGCCGGCTGCGAATTTCGTGATTGATGGTTTTATTGTTTCAAGTAAAAACTACCAGAATTCAGTGGCTACAGCCCTACAATAGATACATAACATAGCTAAATACCAGTGAATTGTAAATGTGTCCCAATCCATCTTTCTGTGCAGCTGGCTAGCAGGCACAATACAGCCAATGTAATCTTCTGAGCCTAGGCTACCTATCGGCTGAACATGGTGCAGTTTATCCTCCAATCACCAGAGTAACTCATCAACACTAAAATACCAATTACAATGTAACCCAACTCGGGAGTAGGCCTACATTATAAGTAAACTATGTTATTGTAATTGTAGCCTTCTGTTTTACAGTTCAGGTCTTCGTGAGAATTGTCTGTGTTATGCTGTGTGTGTCTGTGTTAGGATATGTGTGTCTGTGTTATGCCCTATGTGTCTGTGTTAGGATATGTGTGAGGTGGTGTGTGTTTGTGTGTGTTTCTGTTTGTGTGTATGTGTGTTTGTGTGTTTGTGTTGATGGTGGTGCTGTGCGAGTGTGTGGGGATGCTGAGAAGTCTGTGTTAGGCTGTGCGTGTGTGCGTGTGTGCGTGTGTGCGTGTGTGTGTGTGCGCGTGTGCGTGGGACTTCCAAGCTCCACATATTAATCAGGTGCGTAATCAGTGCGGTTGCCTACAGCAGGGGAGATGCCAGCAGCCTGCAGTAATAGTGAACAACAGTACTGCAGAGAGGGCTGGGCCTTTGACACACACACACACACACACACACACACACACACACACACACACACACACACACACACACACACACACACACACACACACACACACACACACACACACACACACACACAG
>QNTS01006601.1:9566-21624 GCA_003317085.1 Hucho hucho | reverse complement strand
GGGGGGGGGGGGGGGGGCAACCCGGACAGGAAGATCACGTCAGTGACTCAACCCACTCAAGCAACGCATCCCCCCCTCCCCTTCCCCCCCAGGGACGGCATGGAAGAGCACCAGTAGGCCAGTGACTCAGCCCCTGTAATAGGGTTAGAGGCAGAGAATCCCAGTGGAGAGGGGAACCAGCCAGGCAGAGACAGCAAGGGCAGTTCGTTGCTCCAGTGCCTTTCCGTTCACCTTCACAGTCATGGGCCAGACTACACTCAATCATAGGACCTACTGAAGAAATGAGTCTTCAATAAAGACTTAAAGGTTGAGACCGAGTCCGCGTCTCTCACATGGAAAGGCAGACCATTCCATAAAAATTGAGCTCTATAGGAGAAAGCCCTGCCTCCAGCTGTTTGTGACCATAGCATACGTGTAGGTATGTACTGCAGGACCAAATCGGAAAGATAGGTAGGATCAAGCCCATGTAATGCTTTGTAGGTTAGCAGTAAAACATTGAAAACCAGCCCTACCCTTAACAGGAAGCCAGTGTAGAGAGGCTAGCACTGGAGTAATATGATCACATTTTTTGGTTCTAGTCAAGATTCTAGCAGCCGTGTTTAGCACTAACTGAAGTTTATTTAGTGCTTTATCTGAGTAGCCAGAAAGTAGAGCATTGGAGTAGTCTAACCTAGAAGTGACAAAAGCATGGATACATTTTCTGCATAATTTTTGGACAGAAAGTTTCAGATTTTTGCAATGTTACGTAGATGGAAAAAAGCTGTCCTTGAAACAGTCTTGATACGTTCGTCAAAAGAGAGATCAAGGTCCAGAGTAACGCAGAGGTCCTTCACAGTTTTATTTGAGACGACTGTACAACCATCAAGATTAATTGTCAGATTCAACAGAAGATCTCTTTGTTTCTTGGGACCTAGAACAAGCATCTCTGTTTTGTCAGAGTTTAAAAGTAGAACATTTGCCGCCATCCACTTCCTTATGTCTGAAACACAGGCTTCCAGGAGGGCAATTTTGGGGCTTCACCATGTTTCATCGAAATGTACAGCTGTGTGTCATCCGCATAGCAGTGAAAGTTAACATTATGTTTCCGAATGACATCACCAAGAGGTAAAATATATAGTGAAAACAATAGTGGAGCCTTGAGGAACACCGAAATGTACAGGTGATTTGTCAGAGGACAACCCATCCACAGAGACAAACTGATATCTTTCTGACAGTTAAGATCTAAGCCAGGCCAGCTTGTCCGTGTAGACCAATTTGGGTTTCCAATCTCTCCAAAAGAATGTGGTGATCGATGGTATCAAAAGCAGCACTACGGTCTAGGAGCACGAGGACAGATGCTTAAAAGGTAATTTACCACCTTCACAAGTGCAGTCTCAGTGCTATGATGGGGTCTAAAACCAGACTGAAGCATTTCGTATACAGTGTTTATCTTCAGGAAGGCAGTGAGCTTTTTCTCTTTTTTTTTTGAGAAATGGAAGATTCGATATAGGCCGATAGTTTTTTTATATTTTCTGGGTCAAGGTTTGGCTTTTTCAAGAGAGGCTTCATTACTGCAACTTTTAGTGAGTTTGGTACACATCCGGTGGATAGAGAGACGTTTATTATGTTCAACATAGGAGGGCCAAGCACAGGAAGCAGCTCTTTCGGTAGTTTAGTTGGAATAGGGTCCAGTATGCAGCTTGAAGGTTTAGAGGCCATGATTATTTGAATCAATGTGTCAAGAGATATGGTACTAAAAAACTTTTGATTCTATGTCCTGGCAAAGTTGTGCAGACTCAGGACAACTGAGCTTTGGAGGAATACGCAGATTTAAAGAGGAGTCCGTAATTTGCTTTCCAATGATCATGATCTTTTCCTCAAAGAAGTTCTGTACTGTCTGTCTCTGAACTATGCTAAGTAGAATTAGAGCTCAAAACATGTTCATGCCATTTGTATGCAGCTGGAAGGTCATAAGTCATACGAGTTTCTTAAATGTTTACCATAGTGTCTAAAAGGCCACCACTGTCTCTTTTCCTCTCACCATCATCTACATATGTGGTGAGAGGTTCAATTGACTTTGAATTGTCCCTATATTTTACACAGCCAGCTGTCCTCCCTCTCCTATGAGCTGTCTCCTGTAACAATATACGTAGTCTCTGGAAATAACACCCCTCTTTCCCCCCCTCAGATCCCCAATGCAGTCACATTCCATCTAACCCATAACACGTTAGTCACTACGACTATTTTACTACCACAGTTAGAAACATACTAAACATTCTCAAACCAGGATCAATAAACACACGTACTGTATGTTCCACAAAACAAAAAAGCAACATTAAAAGTCTGAATACATTTTAAAACAAAAGAGAACAAAAAAAACTCATGGTTAAACCTGAGCTATCATGCAGTGAGTACTCTAACAACCTACCTGTCGGAGGACACTTAGAAATAATGTTTCTGGAGCTTCCCCCAGCCTAATAGATTAGAGCAGAGCCCTCACCGTTCGAAAGCAACTCTCTCTCTCTTTTTGCATCCGAATCAAAAGTACAACATAATAGAAATGATCCAACCAAAATTCAGAATGACAGTCCTTAGTGCTTACTATGAGGCTATGACTCGAAGTCCTGCTTCTCAACTTAGCACCCGGTTAGAATGTACATTTTGTAAACGGAAGCTTTTATTTTCGTTAACAACTCTTCTCATTACAACCTCCCTTAGTCCCTTAGTTTTCTGTTCGCAAGTGGCCTAGTAATGAAAGATCAGTATCACAATGCATCCTTAGTCTAAACTGTTCGTAGTATATAGACCACCTTTCAACTTTTTTGTCCAGCTCCCGGCACATATCATTCCAGCGTGTCTATTTCAGATATTGTTCACAGGTCAACTTCCCAAAGGACACAGATAGTGTCACTGTTACATTGCATGCATTTTTCCCTCTCTCTTCAGTCGGTTTTGAGGTTCACATTCTAAATGTAATACTTTTTTCCTGTCGCAAATGTAGTCAATTTCTCAGCTTAAGAAATCAGTGATATTTGATCCTAGGCATCTAATCAAAAGTTGTTTGAGACATGGTCTCCTATGTCTCCCTTAACACACATCAGACAATACAGTCTTCCATTAAGTGGAATCGACCCCATTTAAAATAAACAATCCCAGAGCCCCTTTACAGTAATCCTACCAGTTTAACCTGTTGCATTAGTTTAGTAAAATAAAATACTGTTTGTATAACAAATGTGGAACCTTCAAAATGTTGGTGCTGTCTAATCAGCTTGATAGTCAATACTTATTTCATTCTACTTGTATTACTGAACACTGTTCACGTAATGGAAACAGATGTTAATTACTAGAATACAATAACTTCCTGCTCAAATTCACTGGTGTTACCTAACTATAAAACCAAGCATAGTTCATGTTTCTCATATCTCTACTTTAGATATCCCACTACCTGCTTGCCTTCAACCACAGCTAATCTTTCTTTTACAATCTCAAGGCTCAATCCCTCTACTCATCATATAACCTTGTATTGAAACTTTTCAAATTACTGAAATATCGCATCATTAGAGTGTTATAAAAAGACACTAATAATATATTACCATTCACATGCTGTCAACAGTCATTACTTTTACATCAATCCTCCTTATCAATACGATTATATTTTTATCACTAACCACTTCTTCACACTAATTAAACATCCACCATTCCAAGATTAACCTGCAATGCGCAAAATGTACAAAATACATCCGCAAATTCTTAATCAATCCAAACAATTCAAATTCGAAATTCATACTTTCCAATTGATTAACTAGTTTTTGTTACCTACCACATCTCTTCCCTTAAACTCAGAAAGCTCTCTAAAATCTCAACCATAACACCTCTCTTTTCGCTAACGTTTATGTTACCAGGTGAATTTTTATTTCAATTATAGTCAAAACAAACCCAATTCTACTTTTCACAGGGAGGCCACTTTAATTACTATTATCTCCTCCTCCCTTACGTCAATTCAATAAATCTATTTAGATTAACAAAACAAAGACTCACGAGTTTCAAACTACTAGGATTTTCTTCTTGAGTCGCATGGTTCTCGAAACCCCCAAATGTGTTCTCGTTTCGCCAGTAGTACTTTACCATAGCTATAATTCATTGTGTTCCTGATCTACCACATAGTATACATATTGCATCAACATAGAATCCCCAAATCTAAACCCTTTAGCGATTGTTTGAATGCGGCGTGATACAAAGTTTGACTATTCATAAACATCATTCATGCTCTCGCCCATATATACTGCCCATTTTAATATGTTTCCTAATATCCACTGTCCTTGATTCTCACAAGGATTATTCATCCCAAAAATCCGTTAAATACAGGGTTGATCCAAACTTTCTGAATCATAATACCTAATATTTTTTCACACAAGGCAGTCAAGCACCTAAGCTAACTGGCTAATGTTGGCTAGCTAATTTTAGCTTACGCTACTTCCAGATATAAACAAGAGAATACATCTTCACTCTCCATTCTACTCACAGAGCTGGTTTGGCTCTTTACTTTTTGTTCAAAATGTTGGTGACTAACTGTGCTGCTGGCAATAATTTAAATTACGTTATTTCCCTGACGTTTACTGACACTGGCAATATTCAATCTGACTTTGAGCGTTTGTAAACTCATCAGTTAATCTGCACTCTGGTACATCCAAACTAGTGCTTTGAAATCTGAACAAAAAAGCCTGAACGACTTTACCAAGTACCCTGGTTTACATCCATTCTCAAAATAGTCCTGTTAGTGCAATGACGCTGATAGAACGCTAACTTCAATACGCTAGTATATTGAGCTTCTTATTCTGGTTTTATGTGATTGTTCCAATTCATAATTGTATCCCTGAATTCTTCATTTGATTTGAATTCTCCGTTAGCAGGGAAATGTTGCCCAATATTATCCAGTTTGCTCTTTCATATTCGAGCCGAATTGGTAGAATTTGCAGTGCACTTCTTTCAGCGACTCCATGGTTTTATTAAAATAACTATTTTCCAAGCCTCTCCCTATTTTCCTGTGATATTCATATTTATTCTTTGCTCCCTAGTTTTGTTTTATTGTGCTATTCCCTTCATTAAAACCACTTCATCTTATTCCTATATTACTCCCTACAGATCCAGGGCTAAAAATCTTTAACGGTCTGTTCAAGCCCTAAAGACTTTGACCACACCCTATTCTCTCCTATTTATATCCACATTATTTTTCTTTCTCTGATTGTTGTACTTGGTCTATTGGTTATTGCCCCTGTTTCTAGGTTTTTGATAATTGTTCTCTATTTTTGAGTCTATTCTTACTTACCAATTTCTATATACTGTAGTGTCTTCCACCTTGCAGTAACATATGTAATTTTCAATGGCCTTACCAGGCAATCGCTGATGTCGTCTTGACATTCATTACGAAGTTACTATAATGTTTATGTATTTTACAATTTATCTTAACTGCTCAAACTTTTAGTACAATATTCCTTCACTGGGTATTTATGTACCAATCACATTCACCTCCCCTAGTGCAGGACTGAATGCGTCCCCTCCGGCAGATTACAGTCAAGTGACGGTTCAGGAGAAGCGCGCAAACCTTTTTATCCCACAACAGCAGAGAACCTTTCACACTCACTTTTATACACTTTTCACACTGTTCCTAAGCAACCTGATTATACAGTACTCTTCTGATTCACTTCTTTGACACAGAAAAGGCAATATTATACAGGATTTTCACCTATTTAATTAACAATATTGATACACTTCGTCAACACGATAAGCAATCCTACGGGATATTTCCTACACACTTCCTAAGTCACCTGAAACATTTGCAATTTCTGATTCACTTCCTTGTCACAGAAAAGGCAATATTATACAGGATTTTCACCTATTTAATATCGTTACACTTCGTCAACACGATAAGCAATCTTATAGGATTTATATTTAATCATATTCAACCATGCAGATAGACAGTTGCCACTCCAAACTAGATTGAACAGAACAGTCAACAGGGCAGACAGGATAGACTGAACACCCCAGCTGAGCAACTGAGCGAGCCAGATTAATTGAATGACCCACCTGACTCGGACTGACTGAATAAGATGAATGGCCTGCGTTTTGTGCGCAAACTCAAACAAGTCCAGACAAACTGAATTAGACAACACAGTCACAACTCAAACAGACTGAACAAACTGGTCAGATGAACCGCCCAAACAAATCAGATGAATAACCTTACTCAACTGAGCCAGTCAAGACAGATGAAGCACACACATCTCCCTCTGCAATTGGTCACACACCAATTACTATACTACATTTTCACTGTTGCAACCCTCAAAAGCTTTTTATTCCCCCAATATTTTGCATGCATTCCATTGAACTCAAAAGCTCCCAATATTTATTTGGTTCGTCAAATTTGGAGATACCCACTAGGTGACCTACTGCTGAGACAGATTCCTAGAGCGGACCACACAAAAACTCTATTACTATAGGTAAGCACTTGGCTTACCGTCTTTCAAGTGGCCACTTGTATTTTTGTGCAGTCCATCCAAGAAGCCCATCCGCAGCTGTAGATTTTCACCGTCTCTGGTCCCTTTTCGCCACTCCGTCTCTGGTCCCTTTTCGCCACTCCTGGCAAGCTCGCCATTTATGTTGTGGAAATATTCAGTCAATAATATTTCTCAAATACCGGAGCCTGTGAGTTCAAATATACTTTTATTACAATATCGTAAAAGCCAAACTGGTTCATGAAAACAACTACCTTTCCAGTCTTGGCACACACTCTTTATACAGGTTACATCCTTACGTCACACACATAGTAACTCCTCTTCATGATTCATCCCCTCTGGCATTTAGTCCACCGTTATCCTTTTTGTCTTGCCCTCTTTTTAGTTTGGTTTCACATTGGGGCATTGAAACTTTAGCGACACAGCAATAGTTAAAAAAATAAACAGTCATGCTCACTTCCAAGACAGGCGCATGTAGGTCATAGATTCCATTTGTGACGTAACCATAGCAACCGTAAACATTAGGCCATAGCACTGTTGCAGAAATAACCAGTCGTGTCCCTCTCCCCAGACAGGTGCTTGTCTAATGACCCAGAGCACATATAGGGTGCAATATTATTTCTGGCTCCTCTGGAATGTTTAATGGCCATAGATATTCTGGAAAATACCAATTAAGATCTGACTGTATATCTGTCTGTAGATCTGTCTGTAGATCTGTCTGTAAATCTGTCTGTAAATCTGTCTGTAAATCTGTCTGTAGATCTGTCTGTAGATCTGTCTGTAGATCTGTCTGTAGATCTGTCTGTAGATCTGTCTGTATATCTGACTGTAGATCTGACTGTAGATCTGTCTGTATATCTGACTGTAGATCTGTCTGTAAATCTGTCTGTATATCTGTCTGTATATCTGTCTGTAGATCCGTCTGTAGATCCGTCTGTAGATCCGTCTGTAGATCCGTCTGTAGATCCGTCTGTAGATCCGTCTGTATATCTGACTGTATATCTGTCTGTAGATCTGTCTGTATATCTGTCTGTTTTTCTGTCTGTTTATCTGTTTGTAGACAGTCTGTTTGTCTGTCTGTATATCTGTCTGTATATCTGTCTGTGAATGTAAGACGATAGGAATGCCATTTACTAATTGATATCTTCCCTGATAGAGGAGTGAAGCTTGTAGTAACCTTCACTCTCGGCTAGCAGGGAAGATATGAATTAGTAAAAGGTTATTCCTATCGTCTTAGAGTGATTTTGTTTTCCTACAATTTATTTATCTCTGTCAGCAGCACAGTCATGTAGCATAGACACATACACAGAGCGCACACATGCACACACACACACACAAACGCACAAGCACATGCACACACACTTGCAGACACAGACAGAACATTTCTTTACAGATATAGAAATCTATACATCAAACGAACGCAGAGAAGAATCGGTGTAGAGACGAGGGAAAAAACATCCCCTCAGCGTCTCAAAGCAGAGAGCCTTCAGCGTCTCAAAGCAGAGAGCCTTCAGCGTCTCAAAGCAGAGAGCCTTGTTAATAACAAACAACATACAGAAATAGAGGACATTTAAAAAATATTTACAATGGCCATCAAAGCAACATATTCTGTTCTCTCTCCTTCTGTCTGTATATCTGTCTTTCTGTCTGTCTCTCTCTACCTTAATTTCTCTCTCTCTCCTCTCCCCTTCTCTCCTATCCTCACCCTTGCTCTCCCCTTCTCCCCTTCTCCCCTCTCCTCCCCTCTCATCTCCTCTCCTCTCCCCTGCTCTCCTCTCCTCTGACCATTTCTTCTGGCTGAAATGAAATGTTCAATTAAAGTATCAGAGAAATGTACAGTGTTCGGGCGCTCCATTCATTCATTACCGCCATAGCCTTGTCATAGCGAGGCATGATGAGGCCCTTTCTTTCTCCTAGGGTTGTGTCCCAAATGGCACCCTGTCCCTTTTAATTAAAGTGCACCGCTTCTAGACCAGGGCCTATAGAACTCTGGTCAAAAGTTGTTCACTGTGTACGGAATAGAATGCTATATGGAACTCATATTTACTGTAAATATGTGTTCCATATAATAGAGATAACCCACAAGAGGCGATTGATGCGCTGACGCGTCAATCTAAGTTACATAACAACAAAATTCCCCATCAAAATGTAACAAAATGTGGAAAAAGTTGAGACATCTGAATTCTTTCCAAATGCACTGGAAGTCGAAAGTTTACATACACCTTTAGTCAAACTCAGATTTTCACAATTCCTGACATTTAATCCTAGTAAGAATTCCC
Organism: Hucho hucho; assembly: GCA_003317085.1. Classification (NCBI taxonomy): domain Eukaryota; kingdom Metazoa; phylum Chordata; class Actinopteri; order Salmoniformes; family Salmonidae; genus Hucho; species Hucho hucho. The sequence goes on along the minus strand of QNTS01006601.1, from coordinate 12,857 downwards.
TGTCATTGGTCAGTTAGGATCACCACTTTATTTTAAGAATGTGAAATGTCAGAATAATAGTAGAGAGAATGATTTATTTCAGCTTTATTTCTTTCATCACATTCCCAGTAGGTCAGAAGTTTACATACACTCAATTAGTATTTGGTAGCATTGACTTTAAATTGTTTAACTTGGGTCAAACATTTCGGGTAGCCTTCCACAAGCTTCCCACAATAAGTTGGGTGAATTTTGGCCCATTCCTCCTGACAGAGCTGGTGTAATTGAGTCAAGTTTGTAGGCCTCCTTGCTTGCACACACTTTGGAAGTATGTTTGCAAGTATGTTTGGGGTTATTGTCCATTTGGAAGACCCATTTGCGACCAAGCTTTAAATGCCTGACTGATGTCTTGCTTCAAAATATCCACATAATTTTCCTCCTCATGATGCCATCTATTTTGTGAAGTGCACCAGTCCCTCCTGCAGCAAAGCACCCCCACAACATGATGCTGCCACCCCCGTTCTTTGCGGTTGGGATGGTGTTCTTCATCTTGCAAGCCTCCCTCTTTTTCCTCCAAACATAACGGTGGTCATTATGGCCAAACAGTTCTATTTTTGTTTCATCAGACCAGAGGACATTTATCCAAAAGTTACGATCTTTGTCCCCATGTGCAGTTGCAAACAGTAGTCTGGCTTTTTTTATGGCAGTTTTGGAGCAGTGGCTTTTTCCTTGCTGAGCAGCCTTTCAGTTTATGTCAATATAGGACTTGTTTTACTGTGGTTATAGATACTTTTGTACCTGTTTCCTCCAGCATCTTCACAAGGTCCTTTGCTGTTGTTCTGGGATTGATTTGCACTTTCGCACCAAAGTATGTTCATCTCTAGGAGACAGAATGTGTCTCCTTCCTGAGCGGTATGACAGCTGCTTGGTCTCATGGTGTTTATACTTGCATACTATTGTTTGTACAGATGAACGGGGTACCTTCAGGCTTTTGGAAATTGTTCCCAAGGATGAACCAGACTTGTGGAGGTGTACAATTTGTTTTCTGAGGTCTTGGCTGATTTCGTTTGATTTTCCCATGATGTCAAGCAAAGAGGTACAGAGTTTGAAGGTAGGCCTTGAAATACATCCACAGGTACACCTCCAATTGACTCAAATGATGTTAATTAGCCTATAAGAAGCTTATAGAAGGCATGACATAATTTTCTGGAATTTTAAAGTCACAGTCAACTTAGTGTATGTAAACTTCTGACCCACTGGAATTGTGATACAGTGAATTATAAGTGAAATAATCTGTCTGTAAACAATTGTTGGAAAAATTACTTGTGTCATCGATGTCCTAACCGACTTGCCAAAACTATAGTTTGATAAAAAAGAAATTTGTGGAGTGGTTGAAAAACTAGTTTTAATGACTCCAACCTAAGTGTATGTAAACTTCCGACTTCAACTGTATATCTATAGGCCATATCTATTGGCTATATAGATATATAGGCTATACAGTACAGTGCAAAAGGTTTAGGTAGGTGTGAAAAAGTGCTGTAAAGTAAGAATGCTTTCAGAAATAGGCATGTTAATAGATTATATTTAGAAATTAACTCAATGCAAAGTGAATGAACTGAAGACAAATCTAAATCAAATCCATATTTGGTGTGTCCACCCTTTGCATTCAATACAGCATCAATTATTCTTGCAGAAAGTCAGGGATTTTGTAAGCATATAGTCAGGTGTATGATTAAACAATTATACCAAACATGAGCTAATTTTCATCAATGCAATATGTAGGTTGAAAGACAATCATTAACTGAAACAGAAATAACTGTGTAGGAGGAATACAACTGGGTGAGGATCAGCCAAACTCAGCTAACAAGGTGAGGATGCTGAAGACAGTTTACTGTCAGAAGTCATACACCATGGCAAGACTGAGCACAGCAACAAGACACAAGGTATTTATACTGCATCAGCAAGGTCTCTCCCAGGCAGAAATTTCAAGGCAGACAGGGGTTTCCAGATGTGCTGTCCAAGCTCTTTTGAAGAAGCACAAAGAAGCTGTCAACGTTGAGGACCGTAGACGCAGTGGTCGGCCAAGAAAACTTACTGCAGCAGATGAAAGACACATCATGCTTGATATCCAGCAGTGCCATCAGCTCAGAATTGGCAGAAAACAGTGGGACCCTGGTAAACCCATTTACTGTCCTGAGAAGTCTGGTCAGACGTGGCCTTCATGGAAGACTTGCGCCCAAAAAGCCATACCTCCGACGTGGAAACAAGGCCAAGCGACTCAACTATGCACGAAAACACAGGAACTGGGGTGCAGAAAAATGACAGCAGGGTGGATTGTCTGCAGCAGAAGGCAGTTTGTTCACCGAAGGGCTGGAGAGCGGTACACAAATGAGTGTCTGCAGGCAACAGTGAAGCAGGGTGGAGGTTCCTCGCAAGTTTGGGGCTGCATTTCTGCAAATGGATTTGGGGATTTGGTCAGAATCAACGGTCTCCTCAATGCTGAGAAGTACAGACAGATACTTATCCATCACGCAGTACCATCAGGGGGGATCTTATTTACTTTGATTTACAGCCCCAAATTTACTCTGCAACATGACAACGACCCCAAACATACAGGGAAAGTCATTAAGAACTATATTCAGTGTAAAGAAGAACAAGGAGTCCTGGAAGTGATGGGATAGCCCCCACAGAGCCCTGATATCAACACCATGGAGTATGTCTGGGATTACATGAAGAGAGAGAAGCACCTGCCTAAATCCACAGAAGATCTGTGGTTAGTTCTCCAAGATGTTTGGGCCAACCTACCTGCAGAGTTCCTTCAGAAACTGTGTGCAAGTTTACCTAGAAGAATTGATGCTGTATTGAATGCAAAGGGTGGTATTGATTTGCTGTAGATTTTTCTTTTGTTCACTCACTTTGCATTTTGTTAATTGATTAATATAAACTATTAAAATGTCTATTTTTGAAAGGCTAGCATTTGAAAGCATTCTTACTTCACAGCATGTTTTCACACCTGTCTAAAACCTTTGCACAGTACTGTATATCTATAGGCAATATCTATATCTAAAGGCTATATCTATATCAATAGACTATTTCTATATCTAAAGGCTATATCTATATCAATAGACTATTTCTATATCTAAAGGCTATATCTATATCAATAGGCTATATCTATATCTATAGGCTATATCTATATCAATAGGCTATATCTATATCTATAGGCTATATCTATATCTAAAGGCTATATCTATATCTATAGGCTATATCTATATCTATAGGCTATATCTATATCTATAGGCTATATCTATATCTATA
>QNTS01006600.1:2677-14804 GCA_003317085.1 Hucho hucho | reverse complement strand
AGAGAGAGAGAGAACGAGATAAGCCGGTGGTGTTTTAGTCCATGCCACCATTGGATCCTCTGTGTCTGAGGGATTGCCAGAAGAATGCTTTCATCAGGCCTCCAAACAAGAGACCAATGGATTTTGGATGTCATGCATGACGACGGGAGTACCTCAAACAAGTTAATCATCCCTGCATGGTGTTGTCTCTGAGGCCTGATTTTAGATTAGGGCTCTTCTCTCAATACGGTGAAAACACATACACGTCTGTGCACACTGGGCCTGTGTGCACTTCTTGTGAAGAAGATTATGCATTAGGACATCCTGAGGAGAGACAGACTGATATATAGTCGGAAGTTTACATACACCTTAGCCAAATACATTTAAACTCAGTTTTTCACAATTCCTGACATTTAATTCTAGTAAAAATTCCCCCTGTTTTAGGTCATTTAGGATCACCACTTTATTTTAAGAATGTGAAATGTCAGAATAATAGTAGAGAGAATTATTTATTTCAGCTTTTATTTCTTTCATCACATTTCCAGTGGGTCTGAAGTTTACATACACTCAATTAGTATATGGTAGCATTGCCTTTAAATTGTTTAACTTGGGTCAAACGTTTCATGTAGCCTTCCACAAGCTTCCCACAATAAATTGGGTGAATTTTGGCCCATTCCTCCTGACAGAACTGGTGTAACTGAGTCAGGTTTGTAGGCCTCCTTGCTTGCACACGCTTTTTCAGTTCTGCCCACAACTTTTCTATGAGATTGAGGTCAGGGCTTTGTGATGGCCACTCCAATACCTTGACTTTGTTGTCCTTAAGCCATTTTGCCACAATTTTGGAAGTATGCTTGGGGTCATTGTCCATTTGGAAGACCCATTTGCGACAAAGCTTTAACTTCCTGACGGATGTCTTGAGATGTTGCTTCAATATATCCACATAATTTTCCTTTCTCATGATGCCATCTATTTTGTGAAGTGCACCAGTCCCTCCTGCAGCAAAGCACCCCCACAACATGATGCTGCCACCCCTGTGCTTCACGGTTGGGATGGTGTTCTTCGGCTTGCAAGCCTCCACCTTTTTCCTCCAAACATAACGATGGTAATTATGGTCAAACAGTTCTATTTTTGTTTCATCAGACCAGAGGACATTTCTCCAAAAAGTATGATCTTTGTCCCCATGTGCAGTTGCAAACCATAGTCTGGCTTTTTTATGGCGGTTTTGAAGCAGTGGCTTCTTCCTTGCTGAGCGGCCTTTCAGGTTATGTCGATATAGGACTCGTTTTACTGTGGATATAGATACTTTTGTACCTGTTTCCTCCAGCATCTTCACAAGTTCCTTTGCCTGTTGCACTTTTCACACCAAAGTACGTTCTTCTCTAGGAAACAGAACACATCTCCTTCCTGAGCGGTATGACGGCTGCGTGGTCCTATGGTGTTTATACTTGCGTACTATTGTTTGTACAGATGAACGTGGTACCTTCAGGCGTTTGGAAATTGTTCCCAAGGATGAACCAGACTTGTGGAGGTCTACAATTATTTTTCTGAGGTCTTGGCTGATTTATTTAGATTTTTCCATGATGTCAAGCAAAGAGGCAGTGAGTTGGAAGGTAGGCCTTGAAATACATCCACAGGTACACCTCCAATTGACTCAAATGATGTCAATTAGCCTATCAGAAGCTTCTAAAGCCATGACATCATTTTCTGGAATTTTCCAAGCTGTTTAAAGGCACAGTCAACTTAGTGTATGTAAACTTCTGACCCACTGGAATTGTGATACAGTGAATTATAAGTGAAATAATCTGTCTGTAAACAATTGTTGGAAAGATTCCTTGTGTCATGCACAAAGTAGATGTCCCAACCGACTTTCCAAAACTATAGTTTGTTAACAAGAAATGTGTGGAGTGGTTGAAAAATGAGTTTTAATGACTCCAACCTAAGTGTATGTAAACTTCCGACTTCAACTGTATATATATATATACTGTAATAACAGTAGAGTTGGAGACCATGTATCTACTGTCCTGTAATGACAGTAGAGTTTGACACCATGTATCCACTGTCCTGTAATGACAGTAGAGTTTGACACCATGTATCTACTGTTGTCACGACTTCCGCCGAAGTCGGTCCCTCTTCTTGTTCGGGCGGTGTTCGGCGGTCGACGTCACCGGTTTTCTGACCATCATCCTCCTGAGGGGAGAGCGGCAGGGGAGCGGCTCTTCCATCTGAGACAGGGGACAAGAAGCGCCCAGGAGTTCGCCCTTGAGTTCCGGACGTTGGCCGCCGGAGCAGGCTGGAATGACAGGGCCCTCATCGACCACTATAGTTGCAGCCTACGCGAGGACATCCGGCAGGAACTGGCATGCAGGGATGCTACGGTGACTTTTGACCAACTGGTAGTGGGGGACTGGGAGTTGTTGGCTGTGGTCGGGGCCCTGAAGGCGTGGAGACATTGGCTTGAGGGGGCTAAACACCCTTTTCTCATCTGGACTGACCATCGTAACCTGGAGTACATATTCAGGCAAGGTGGGCCATGTTCTTTACTCGTTTTGCGTTCACTATGTCTTACAGACCAGGTTCTCAGAACCAGAAGGCAGACGCGCTGTCCCGGCTTTATGACCCAGAGGAGCGGCCCATGGAGCAGACTCCCATTCTCCCGGCTTCCTGCCTGGTGGCAACGGTTTTGTGGGAGCTGGACGCGGACATTCGGCGGGCGTCACGTACAGAGCCCGCTCCTCCCCAGTGTCCCGCCGGGCGTCTGTACGTTCCAGCTGATGTCCGTGACCAACTGCTCTATTGGGTCCACAGGTCACCTTCCTCTGGTCATCCTGGGATCGGTCGGACAGTGCGCTGCCTGACTGAGAAGTACTGGTGGCCTACCTTGGCTAAGGACGTGAGGGTTTATGTTTCCTCCCGCTCGGTGTGTGCACAGTGTAAGGCCCCTAGACACCTACCCAGAGGTAAGCTAAATTCCTTACCCGTTCCACAACGGCCGTGGTCACATTTATCAGTGGATTTTCTAACCAATCTTCCTCCTTCTCAGGGGAACACCACGATCCTGGTCGTTGTGGATCGTTTTTCTAAGTCCTGTCGTCTCATTCCCCTTCCCGGACTCCCTACGGCCCTATCAGAGCTCTCTTTAACCATGTTTTCCGGCACTACGGGGTACCCGAGGATATAGTGTCTGATCGAGGTCCCCAGTTCACGTCCAGGGTCTGGAAGTCGTTCATGGAGCATTTGGGGGTCTCGGTCAGCCTTACCTCTGGTTTTCACCCTGAGAGTAACGGGCAGGTGGAGAGAGTGAATCAGGATGTGGGCAGGTTTCTGCGGTCTTATTGCCAGGATCGGCCGGAGGAGTGGGCGGCGTTCTTACCCTGGGCAGAGATTGCACAGAACTCACTTCGCCACTCCTCCACTAACCTCTCCCCCTTCCAGGTGGTGTTGGGGTACCAGCCGTTTCTGGCACCATGGCATCAGAGTCAGACCGAGGCTCCTGCGGTGGACGATTGGTTTAAGCGTGCGAGGGAGACCTGGGAGACCACCCATGGGCACCTCCAACAGGCAGCGCTGCGCCAGAAGGCTAGCGCAGACCGTCACCGCAGTGAGACCCCTGTGTTCGCACCGGGGGACCGGGTCTGGCTCTCGACCCGAAACCTGCCCCTCCGCCTGCGCTGCCGGAAGCTGGGTCCGCGGTTTGTGGGGCCATTTAAAGTCCTGAGATTGAACGAGGTGTGTTACAGGTTACAGCTTCCTCCTGATTATAAAATTAACCCCTCGTTCCATGTGTCTCTCCTCAGGCCGGTGGTGGTTGGACCGCTCCATGATTCTGAGGTGAGGAAGGTTCCTCCGCCCCCTCTGGACATCAAGGGGGTCCCGGCGTACTCCGTCCGCTGCATTCTGGATTCGAGACGTCGGGCGAGGGGCCTTCAGTATCTTGTGGAGTGGGAGGGGTACGGTCCGGAGGAGAGGTGCTGGGTTCCGGTAGCGGATATCTTGGACCCTGAAATGCTGCAGGAGTTTCATCGTCGCCGGCCGGATCGTCCTGCACCTCGCCCTCCGGGTCGCCCCCGAGGCCGGTGTCGGCGCGCCGCTGGAGCCGCACGTCAAGGGGGGGTACTGTCACGACTTCCGCCGAAGTCGGTCCCTCTTCTTGTTCGGGTCGACGTCACCGGTTTTCTGAACTGATCGCTCCCCTTAGTTGTTTAGGGTTTTGTCTAATTGTCGCACCTGTTGTTAATTTCTCCCAATCACGCACCTGTATATATTCCTTCCTTCCCTTCTTCCCATTGTGCGTGATTGTTTGATGTTACCGTTTGTTCTTTGTGTTACGTCCCCTAGTTCGTTCACTGAGGGATATTGTATTTTGGTTCCTGTATGTGCCGGTTTGCTTGTTGCGCCCGGTTTGTTTGTAAGTCGTGTGAGTACTTTTATTCGCAAGAGTGTTATTGTTTGGACTGGTGACACTATTAAAAGATCCTCACACGGGAATTTCCTCCTGCGCCTGATTCCTTTTTTCCATACGGAACCACGACCGTAACAACTGTCCTGTAATGACAGTAGAGTTTGACACCATGTATCTACTTTCCTGTAATGACAGTAGAGTTTGACACCATGCATCTACTGTCCTGTAATTACAGTCTAAGTCCTTGCATCATAGCGCAGCAGGAGAGTGTTTTAATTACTATAGCACATTCAGAGATCGATTTATAGCCATTCATCAAAAATCATTAATAGAGTTTAAACAACAAACCTTTTCTTTTTGTCATAGATGGACAAGATTAATATGAGATGAAAGGTGAGTTCATAAATCTTTACGTGACTTTCACAGCGATGCTGGAAGATGTTTTAATCAAGAGATACCTTTAGAAAATAAAGTAAATGTTACAATACATGTATTTTACAGTTATAAGAAAGGTGAAATCTTATAGTCAGTGGTTTTATATATTTTAATTATAGTATATTTAGAAAGCATACAAGTCATTTCAAGCCTTATTCATACCATTTTGTTCAATAAGAAATGCATCCATCACATAAAATATTTCATATTTTCATATTTTTATCATATTTGTACTGTGTACTTGAGTCTATGTCCTCAAAAGTGACTACACCTCAGCAGGTTAGAATGGTGAGATTTTAACCGTTATTGGAGTATGCAGCATTACTAGTTATTGTTTATGGTCCTTTCATGATAAATACTTACATTTTAGATTACATGTAGTTATGTTTAAGAGTGTTAAATAAAGGGATTAGGAGTACCCTAATCCTTTCAACAGAGGGTTCTACTGTACCTGGAACCAAAAAGGGTTCTCCTATGGGGACAGCCAAAGAACCCTGTTGGACGGCTTTTTCTGAGTGTAGACTGTAGGTAGAGTTTAGACCATGTATCTCTTGTAAACAGAGTTTAGGTAGAGATTAGACCATGTATATCTTGTAATTAGAGTTTAGGTAGAGTTGAGACCATGTATCTCTTGTAAACAGAGTTTATGTAGAGATTAGACCATGTATATCTTGTAATTAGAGTTTAGGTAGAGTTGAGACCATGTATCTCTTGTAAACAGAGTTTAGGTAGAGATTAGACCATGTATATCTTGTAATTAGAGTTTAGGTAGAGTTGAGACCATGTATCTCTTGTAAACAGAGTTTAGGTAGAGATTAGACCATGTATATCTTGTAATTAGAGTTTAGGTAGAGTTTGAGACTATGTATCTCTTGTAAACAGAGTTTAGGTAGAGTTTGAGACCATGTTTAACTACTTACGGAGTGGTGGGGCGCTAGCCGGTGAAATGCAAGGCGCCAAATTCAAAATCCAAAAGTTGAATTATTATACATTCATCAATATACAAGTGTTGCATAGTCATCAAAAGCTCTGCTTCTTGGCAATATCACAGAGTTGTAAGATTTCAAAAAGGCTTTACAGCGAAAGCACAACATTTGATTGTTTGAGGGTAGCACCTCCAATATTGTTCCATTAGCATAAATTCATGAACCATCACGGTTCACACAAAACACATTTCACAGCGAAAACAAATCCCTTACCTTTTGAAGAACTTCTGCCGAGGGCTTCCCAAGTGTCCAACGAAGACAATCCATGGTTCTTTTGTTAGAAAAAGTCATTTATTATATCCATAAATCTCNCGCATCCTCTTCTGTTTACATCCGATGACCAGTTCGAAATTCTTCTTCTATTACCATCCAGAGCAACCTAACATCACCAAACACTGTCTAGAGACTGTTGGCATCCAGTGGAAGCAATAGGTACTGCAATCTTACTCCCAGAAATGGCTGTTTTCAATAGGGAGGGGTTCAAAATGAGGCAATGTGTCAAAAACACTTTTTCCAGGACAGAAATTCCTCGGGTTTTCGCCTGCTATATCCGTTCTGTTATACTCACAGACATTATGTTAACACTTTTAGAAACTTCAGAGTGTTTCCTATCCAATAGTACAAATTATGTGCATATCCTATTTTCTGGGCCTGAGTGGGAGGCATTTTACTTTGGGCACGCCAGACTCTCCAAAACCGTCACCTCGGGAGCCGCTCCCTAAGAAGATATCTTGTAATTAGAGTTTAGGGGTTCTATTCAGTCTGTAAAACTGAAGCGTTACATATTCCGTGATAGAAATGTAACGGTAATTTAGGATTGAGAGGACAGACTGTAAGCAGTGTTTACTGGGAATGCAATCTCTGCTAAAAAGCTGGACTTTGCCTTTAAATTTCAATCATACTGTAAAGCTGATTTTCCGTGACGCGGATTGAATAGAGTTGAACATTTTACACTCGTAGGAATTGGCCTATATAGATAGGGCTAAATTAAAATGTTTCTTACTGAAGAAATATAAAAACCAAATGCATAATCCTGGCAGCAATTGAAAGGAAACGGTTATTCGACCAACGTTGAGGACACAACAGTTCACCTGGCACAAGAACGAACCAAACATTACACTGTTGATTTTATGTGCATTTTACATTTAGTGTACTTTTCGCTGGATTTGAAATCTAAAAATACTTAAATTCAGTAACATGATAAGAATATTTCTGGGAAATGTGGGGTAGCTGTAACATTACAAATGACATGAGTTTGAGTGAGAGGACTAACTGTTGTCGTCAAGTGGCCACACACCTCTCCAAAGTCTGCACAGTTCACAAGCAATTTCAATACAATTTTATGACTCCAGGAAGAGCCTTCAACTGTAAAGTGCTTTTTTGAGCTCTCCTAGCTGTGCCGTTGAGGAGCTAGAGCAAGAACACTTGTTTTGTTTGGAACTCAACCCTACATCCCAGCCATCACACAATTCTTTTTTTTTTTTTTTTACGCAATCCCAAAATTACCCCCATTTTAAATTGCAATCTGAGTTAGATGGGCATCATTTGAAAGCTTGTTCTATTGTCAACGTGACTAGCTAAGTTAATAAAATATGATCTGACAGTGTTAGGCTTTCACAAGGCAATTCAGACAAACTGATGCTAATTCTGGTGCAGATAGAAAGGAGTCATGAGTGAATTCAGGTGCACGTTCCGGTGGCAAAGTTTCTTGACAATAGACAAACATAGGCTCTGTTCAGAACAACCCAGGGTATGACGCCATGTCATCTTGTAACTGTACATCAAACACAGTGATCAGAAACATTGACACTGTTTATGGCATTAGTTTTATGATATGCAAATGTGAAGTGCACATTTGGACTCACTAGTGTTTGGCTTGCTTGTATAATATCAAAACGGTATTTATTATAATCCTCAATGTCCTATCTTCCAAAATACATTGAGTCCTCTTAATTGACAGCATTTCCTCACTCAGACAGCAAAAATGTGCAAAAGTTGCCGAATTAGCTGGAGGGATTGGGTGTGGTGCTCAAATTCAGAACAGCTGTCAGTCAAAAAACCCATACAGCGCTGTGAAGCGCAGAGCCAGAGGTCTGACCTCAGTAGTATGTTACTGTACAGCCACTGCTTTCCAATTTAGGCGCTTATCTAAGCCCAAATCTACCATTTTCAACCCGTATACGGGTACAAGTGTAAAGAGCTACTTAACGTTTCAGACCATATCTGTGTTTGAATAGCATACTAACATACTGTATACTACATACCTAATGAGTATATACTATATACTATTAGTTCATTTTAGTATACTGTAAACGAACGGTATTGTTTCAGTTGAGCATACTAGATGCTTAGTCTGTCTACCGGAAGTTGATGATGTTGCTATGCAACCTCTTGCTATCTTGTTAGCATAACAAATGACTAGCTAAACATTTTACGATTTCGTGTGTGTTCGTAAATTCAATCAGGAGTGCTCAGAGTGCGCTCTGGGCTTTGGTAAATTCAGAGCATTGTCAAGTTGTCCAGTAGTAAATTCAGAGCGGTTGGCTCTCGGAGCGTTCAGAGCGCACACATGGACGCTCTGGCCCAGGAGTAGGGTTGATCAGAGCGTTCAACGGCAGTCAAGCACCCAAAGCTAACTGGCTAACATTGGCTAGCTACTTCCAGACACAAATGAGAGAGAACAGCTCACTCTGACCATTTTACTCGCCCTAGCAGAGCTGGTTAGACTGTTTTCTTGTTATCCAGAGCGTTGGTGACTGGAACTGTGTTGCTGGCAACAATTGACATTTTTTTGCAAAGGTTTACTGACACCGGCCATATTCAACGGGTGTCGAGCGTTAGTAAAAACATGAGTTATTCTGCGTGAGAGTGCTCTGGAATCAGAGTAGATAGCCATTGAATCGCACGACTACACCACTTAGCTAAGAATTCTGTAAATATTCAAGTCAATGAACATTGGGTAGTTAGTTAGATAGCAGACAGTTAATATACTGTCTGGTAAGATTGTATGACATCTGGGAACTTTTGGCATACTAACTATATCTATACTATGACCAATAAGCATACTATATACTCAATTCACGTCACAAACAGTATGGTTAATGCGGTTAGTATGAGTATTCGAACACAGCTCATGTATCTACTCCCTGTAATTAGAGTTTAAGTAGAGTTTGAGACCATGTATCTACTCTCCTGTAAGTAGAGTTTGAGACCATGTATCTACTCTCCTGTAATTACAGTTTAGGTAGAGTTTGAGACCATGTATCTACTCTCCTGCAATTAGAGTTTAAGTAGAGACTTACCATGCATCTACTCCCTGTAATTAGAGTTTAAGTAGAGTTTGAGACCATGTATCTACTCTCCTGTAATTAGAGTTTAAGTAGAGTTTGAGACCATGTATCTACTCTCCTGTAATTACAGTTTAAGTAGAGTTTGAGACCATGTCTCTACTCTCCTGTAACTATAGTTTAGGTAGAGTTTGAGACCATGTATCTACTCTCCTGTAATTAGAGTTTAAGTACAGTTTGAGACCATGTATCTACTCTCCTGTAATTAGACTTTAAGTAGAGTTTGAGACCATGTATCTACTCTCCTGTAATTAGAGTTTAAATAGAGTTTTACCATGTATCTACTCTCCTGTAATTACAGTTTAGGTAGAGTTTGAGACCATGTATCTACTCTCCTGCAATTAGAGTATAAGTACAGTTTTACCATGCATCTGCTCCCTGTAATTAGAGTTTAAGTAGAGTTGGAGACCATGTATCTACTCTCCTATAATTAGAGTTTAAGTAGAGTTTGAGACCATGTATCTACTCTCCTGTAATTACAGTTTCAGTAGAGTTTGAGACCATGCATCTACTCTCCTGTAATTAGAGTTTAAGTAGAGTTTGAGACCATGTCTCTACTCTCCTGTAATTACAGTTTAGGTAGAGTTTGAGACCATGTATCTACTCCCTGTAATTAGAGTTTAAGTAGAGTTTGAGACCATGTATCTACTCTCCTGTAAGTAGAGTTTGAGACCATCTATCTACTCTCCTGTAATTATAGTTTAAGTAGAGTTTGAGACCATGTATCTACTCCCTGTAATTATAGTTTAAGTAGAGTTTGAGACCATCTATCTACTCTCCTGTAATTAGAGTTTAAGTAGAGTTTGAGACCATGTATCTACTCTCCTGTAATTAGAGTTTAAGTAGAGTTTGAGACCATGTATCTACTCCCTGTAATTAGAGTTTAAGTAGAGTTTTACCATGGCTCTACTCTCCTGTAATTAGAGTTTAAGTAAAGTTTGAGACCATGTATCTACTCTGCTGTAATTAGAGTTTAGGTAGAGTTTGAGACCATGTATCTACTCTCCTGTAATTAGAGTTTAGGTAGAGTTTGAGACCATGTATCTACTCCCTGTAATTAGAGTTTAAGTAGAGTTTGAGACCATGTATCTACTCTCCTGTAATTAGAGTTCAGGTAGAGTTTGAGACCATGTATCTACTCTCCTGTAATGATAGTTTAGGTAGAGTTTGGGAAAATAAAAAGTATGAGATGGAGCACACCCAGAGAAGTTATTTTGTGTAGAGATGCTGAGTAACGGTGAATAAGCTGTAACCTATGAAAATATATAAAGAGACTCGCACACTCTATATATGAACTCCCAATAATTTATTGGGTAAACCACCAACATTTCGCCATCACTGTGCCTTCTCCAGGGTGTTTAAGTAAAGTTTTAGACCATGTATCTACTCTCCTATAATTCGAGTTGAAGTAGAGTTTGAGGCCATGTATCTACTCTCCTATAATTCGAGTTTAAGTAGAGTTTGAGACCATGCATCTACTCCCTGTAATTACAGTTTAAGTAGAGTTTGAGACCATGCATCTACTCTCCTGTAATTAGAGTTTAAGTAGAGTTTGAGACCATGTATCTACTCCCTGTAATTAGAGTTTAGGTAGAGTTTGAGACCATGTATCTACTCCCTGTAATTAGAGTTTAAGTAGAGTTTGAGACCATGTATCGACTCTCCTGTAATTCGAGTTTAGGTAGAGTTTGAGACCATGTATCTACTCTCCTGTAATTACAGTTTAGGTAGAGTTTGAGACAATGTATTTACTCTTCTGTAATTAGAGTTTAGGTAGAGTTTGAGGCCATGTATCTACTCTCCTGTAATTAGAGTTTAAGTAGAGTTTTAGACCATGTATCTACTCTCCTGTAAGTAGAGTTTAAGTAGACTTTGAGACCATGTATCTACTCTCCTGTAATTATAGTTTAAGTAGAGTTTGAGACCATGCATCTACTCTCCTGTAATTAGAGTTTAAGTAGAGTTTGAGACCATGTATCTACTCTCCTGTAATTAGAGTTTAGGTAGAGTTTGAGACCATGTATCTACTCCCTGTAATCAGAGTTTAAGTAGAGTTTGAGACCATGTATCTACTCCCTGTAATTAGAGTTTAAGTAGAGTTTTACCATGCATCTACTCCCTGTAATTAGAGTTTAAGTAGAGTTTGAGACCATGTATCAACTCTCCTGTAATTCGAGTTTAGGTAGAGTTTGAGACCATGTATCTACTCTTCTGTAATTAGAGTTTAGGTAGAGTTTGAGACCATGTATCTACTCTTCTGTAATTAGAGTTTAGGTAGAGTTTGAGACCATGTATCTACTCTCCTGTAATTAGAGTTTAAGTAGAGTTTGAGACCATGTATCTACTCTCCTGTAATTAGAGTTTAGGTAGAGTTTGAGGCCATGTATCTACTCCCTGTAATTACAGTTTAAGTAGAGTTTGAGACCATGTATCTACTCTCCTGTAATTAGAATTCAGGTAGAGTTTGAGACCATGCATCTACTCTCCTGTAATTACAGTTTAAGTAGAGTTTGAGACCATGTATCTACTCTCCTGTAATTACAGTTTCAGTAGAGTTTGAGACCATGTATCTACTCTTCTGTAATTACAGTTTCAGTAGAGTTTGAGACCATGTATCTACTCTCCTGCAATTAGACTTTAAGTAGAGTTTTACCATGCATCTACTCTCCTGTAATTAGAGTTTAGGTAGAGTTTGAGACCATGTATCTACTCTCCTGTAATTAGAGTTTTAGTAGAGTTTGAGACCATGCATCTACTCTCCTGTAATTAGAGTTTAGGTAGAGTTTGAGACCATGTATCTACTCTCCTGTAATTACAGTTTCAGTAGAGTTTGAGACCATGTATCTACTCCCTGTAATTAGAGTTTAAGTAGAGTTTTACCATGCATCTACGTACGTCTGTGTGTGTGTATCTGTGGTGCGTACGTCTGTGTGTGTGTGTGTGTGTCTGTGGTGCGTACGTCTGTGTGTGTGTGTGTGTGT
>QNTS01006599.1:33308-53154 GCA_003317085.1 Hucho hucho | reverse complement strand
AAATACTAATCCTGCTTGACATTTGCAATGATGAATGTTATTATGTGTGTATTATGTAATAAAATAAAATACCCTGCTGCTTTATATACTCACGCCTTTGGCCAAACAATACATTGACTTACAGTCACAGAAGTGATATTTTGCAGGGTTTGAAATGAAATATGTATGGTTTTGTCGATCTGTACTTGCACGTTTCGATTTGAACCAAACAGCCAAATATAGCTTCAATGTGCACCCGAGTCAAACACTCCCTCACTTTTAAATTATTCAAATAAAGATTTCCTTTGTTTGTGGGTTTGTTTGTTCTATTTCAGGTTAATTGTGCTGAAGTATTTTACAGTTGAAGTCGGAAGTTTACATACACCTTATCCAAATACATTTAAACTCAGTATTTCACAATTCCTGACATTTAATCCTAGTAAAAATTCCCTGTCTTAGGTCAGTTAGGATCACCACTTTATTTTAAGAATGTGAAATGTCAGAATAATAGTAGAGAGAATGATTTATTTCAGCTTTTATTTCTTTCATCACATTCCCAGTGGGTCAGAAGTTTACATACACTCAATTAGTATTTGGTAGCATTGCCTTTAAATTGTTTAATTTAGGTAAAATGTTTCGGGTAGCCTTCCACAAGCTTCCCACAATAAGTTGGGTGAATTTTGGCCCATTCCTCCTGACAGAGCTGGTGTTATCTGAATCAGGTTTGTAGGCCTCCTTGCTCGCACACGCTTTTTCAGTTCTGCCCACAAATTTTCTATCGGATTGAGGTCAGGGCTTTGTGATGGCCACTCCAATACCTTGACTTTGTTGTCCTTAAGCCATTTTGCCACAACTTTGGAAGTATGCTTGGGGTCATTGTCCATTTGGAAGACCAGTTTGCGACCAAGCTTTAACTTCCTAACTGATGTCTTGAGATGTTGCTTCAATATATCCACATAATTGTCCTGCCTCATGATGCCATTTTGTGAAGTGCACCAGTCCCTCCTGCAGCAAAGCACCCCCACAACATGATGCTGCCACCCCCGTGCTTCACGGTTGGGATGGTGTTCTTCGGCTTGCAAGCATTCCCCTTTTTCCTCCAAACATAACAATGGTCATTATGGCCAAACAGTTCTATTTTTGTTTCATCACATTTCTCCAAAATGTACGATCTTTGTCCCCATGAGCAGTTGCAAACCGTAGTCTGGCTTGTTTCCTCCAGCATCTTCACAAGGTCCTTTGCTGTTGTTCTGGAATTGATTTGCACTTTTTGCACCGAAGTACGTTAATCTCTAGGAGACAGAACGCGTCTCCTTGAGCGGTATGACGGCTGCGTGGTCCCATGGTGTTTATACTTGCGTACTATTGTTTGTACAGATGAACGTGGTACCTTCAGGCATTTGGAAATTGCTCCCAAGGATGAACCAGACTTGTGGTCTACAATTGTTTTTCTGAGGTCTTGGCTGATTTCTTTTGATTTTCCTGTGATGTCAAGCAAAGAGGCACTGAGTTTGAAGGTAGGCCTTGAAATACATCCACAGGTACACCTCCCATTGACTCAAATGGTGTCAATTAGCCTATCAGAAGCTTCTAAAGTGATGACTTCATTTTCTGGAATTTTCCAATCCGTTTTAAGATACAGTCAACTTAGTGTATGTAAACTTCTGACCCACTGGAATTGTGATACAGTGAATTGTAAGTTAAATAATCTGTCTGTAAACAATTGTTGGAAAAATTACTTGCGTCCTGCACAAAGTAGATGTCCTAACTGACTTGCCAAAACTATAGTTTGTTAACAAGAAATTTGTGGAGTGGTTGAAAAACGAGTTTTAATGACTCCAACCTAAGTGTATGCAAACTTCCAACTTCAACTGTATCTCTGTCTTATGAGTTTGATTGAGTAGATAGAGAGAATCAATTATAATTCTGGACTGTTTGTCTCCTTTTTCCACTCTCTTTCTGTATAATTGTCTTTAGTATTGTAAAGCCCTATTCGCACGGCACTAGTATTACTATGGAACGTCGGTTATGTGATCATTACCCCAGCGTGTCCATTTTTCCAGTGGGTGATTGAGACTGGATTAGTTTTACCAAACTGCCCCTGTAATATATATTTTTTCCTCATTCAAAATGGACCGTTATGACGGAATCCTGGAGGCTCTTCTAGGCGTGAAGATATTTCAAATGTCTAGGGATAGCCTAATATTGTCCTAATGGCCTTCAGCTCTGAGAAAGTCAAAATAATAATTAATATTAATAATAACCATGAACTGTAACCTACGCAGACATTTAACTAACTGACGCATTTGACAATTTATCAATTCATTATTACAATATCATCCACTTTTAACAGAGAAGTAAGACACTAGAGAAGTTGATTGGTGACAAAACAGATCACTCATCTGTAGGCTACCTGCATAGCACTTTGTTTTAAGCATCAATTTATTCCCATGTTCTTACCCAAACTGAGTGCAGCACCTGTTAAACTCTGTAATATCCCTCAATACACAGGGATCATAATTCGCACGGAATAGTACTATCAGAGGACCTGGGAGTTTGCCGAAAAACAGTAGGTTTTTAGGGCTGCGATAATAACCTTCCTGCCAAGTAAAAATAACTGGCATGTCAGATTCGAACGGGACTAAAATTACAGATGTGGTGCTTTCTTTCCCTCTCATTCTCTTTCACCCTCTTTCTCTCTCTCTCTCTCTCTCTCTCTCTCTCTCTCTCTCCCTTGCTTCCGCTTTCTTTCCCTCCATTCTCTCTCTCTCTTTCTCTCTCGTGTTCTCTCTCTCCTGCTTTCTTTCCCTCCTTCATTCTCTCTCGTGTTCTCTCTCTCCCGCTTTCTTTCCCTCCTTCTTTCTCTCTCATGTTCTCTCTCTCCCGCTTTTTTTCCCTCCTTCATTCTCTCTCGTGTTCTCTCTCTCCCGCTTTCTTTCCCTCCTTCATTCTCTCTCGTTCTCTCTCTCCCGCTTTCTTTCCCTCCTTCATTCTCTCTCGTGTTCTCTCTCTCCCGCTTTCTTTCCCTCCTTCTTTCTCTCTCATGTTCTCTCTCTCCCGCTTTCTTTCCCTCCTTCATTCTCTCTCGTGTTCTCTCTCTCCCTTGCTTCCGCTTTCTTTCCCTCCTTCATTCTCTGTCTGTATGTCTCTCTCACTCTCATTTCCCTGCATGAAACACAGCTGACTGCCTGTCTTCCTGACGCTATACACCTACACTACAGTCTGCAAAAACACTACACTACCTAGAAGGCCAGCATCCCGGGGTAGCCTCTTCACTGTTGACGTTGAGACTGGTGTTTTGCGGGTACAATTTAATGAAGCGGACAGTCGAGGACTTGTGAGGCATCTGTTTCTCAAACTAGACACTCCAATGTACTTGTCCTCTTGCTCAGTTGTGCAACGGGGCCTCTCACTCTTTCTATTCTGGTTAGAGCCAGTTTGCCCTGTCCTGTGAAGGGAGTAGTACACAGCATTGCATGAGATCTTCTTTTACTTGACAATTTCTCGCATGGAATAGCCTTCATTTCTCAGAACAAGAATAGACTGACGAGTTTCAGAAGAAAGTTCTTTGTTTCTGGCCTGTAATCAAACCCACAAATGCTGATGCTCCAGATACTCAACTAGTCTTAAGAAGGCCAGTTGTATTGCTTCTTTAATCAGGACAACAGTTTCCAGCTGTGCTAACATAATTGCAAAAGGGTTTTCTAATGATCAATTTGCATTTTAAAATGATCAACTTGGATTAGCTAACACAACGTGCCATTGGAACACAGGAGAATTTAACAGAACTTAACACAATCCTCTAACAGCATGACCTTGTCCTTATCAACAGTGATGAACCCACCCACTACTCATCCTCCTACAACTCTGTTGAAACGCTAGATCTCTGCTCCTGCAACCCCCCCCCCCCCCCGTGCAGAAGCAGAGGTCTAGCGTAAGGACAATGCCCCCATCCATCTACCCATCAGTCACCCCCTCATCACTACCGTCACAGAGCTGCAGGAACACATTAAGAAACTGAAGATGAAGACTCATCAAGGAGGCCTCCCCTAAGTTCCACTTGCAGCTCTGTGACCTCTGTATCCTCTGTCTGCACATGGGACATTTCCTCACAATGATCCCCAAGCCTTGGATGTCGGCTGTCGTCACATTGATCCCCAAGCCCTGGAAGTCGGCTGTCGTCACAATGATCCCCAAGCCCTGGAAGTCGGCGGTCCTACAATGATCCCCAAGCCCTGGAAGTCGGCGGCCGTCACAATGATCCACAAACCCTGGAAGTCGTTGGTCGTCACAATGATCCCCAAGCCCTGGAAGTCGGTGGCCGTCACAATGATCCACAAACCCTGGAAGTCAGCGGTCGTCACAATGATCCCCAAGCCCTGGAAGTCAGCGGCCATCACAATGATCCACAAACCCTGGATGTCAGCGGTCGTCACAATGATCCTCAAGCCAAGTAAGGACCCTCATCAGCCAGCCATCTACAGGTCCATCAGCCTACTGAACAACCTTTGGGAAGCTGCTGGAGAGGATCCTGGCCATACTGGCTCCAGAGGCACTTCAACCACATAGGAGCCCTCAGAGTATACCAGGCCTGCTTTAGGAATAAGATATCAACAATAAAGAGATGACAGTTGCAGTGTTCTACATCATCAAGAAGGAATTCAATGGGCTTATGTACAGATCAAATCTAATCAAATTGTATTTGTCACATGTGCTGAATACAACATATGTAGACCTTACAGTGAAGCCCTTAACCAACAATGCAGTTTTAAGAAAAATACGTGTTAGGTAAAAAATAGATAAATAAAAACATAGTTAAAGAGCAGCAGTAAAATAACAGTAGTGAGGCTATATACAGGGGGTACTGGTACAGAGTCAATGAGCGGGGGTACAGGTTAGTCGAGGTAATTGAGGTAATATGTACATGTAGGTAGAGTTAAAGTGATATGCATAGATAATAAACAGAGAGTAGCAGCAGCGTAAAAGAGGAGGTGGGGGGGATAATGCAAATAGTCTAGGATACAAGTGATGAGTTCTACAGTAGTCTCACAACTCAATCTCTGGTTGAAAACTGTTTTCTGCCTCTCCCAAAAGATAGAATTTGTAGATCATTGGCCCTCTTTCTGGGACTTACCCACAAACAGGCGTGACAGACTCCATCCTAGCTGGAGGGGTGCACTCATCTTATCTATCAACATAGACAGGGCTCTAACTCCTCTAGCTCCAAAATGAGAGAGTGTGCAGGCCAGGCAGCAGGCTGTTAGCCAGCCTGCCAGCTTAGTGGAGTCTGCCACTAGCACAGTCTGTGTAGTCAGCTCAGCTATCCCCATTGAGACCGTGTCTGTGCCTCGACCTAGGTTGGGCAAAACTAAACATTGCGGTGTTCGCCTTAGCAATCTCACTGGAATAAAGACCTCCTCCATTCCTGTCATTATTGAAAGAGATTGTGATATCTCACATCTAAAAATAGGGCTAGTTAATGTTCGATCCCTCACTTCCAAGGCAGTCATAGTCATTGAACTAATCATTGATCATAATCTTGATGTGATTGGCCTGACTGAAACATGGCTCAAGCCTGATGAATTTACTGTGTTAAATGAGGCCTCTCCTCCTGGTTACACCAGTGACCATATCCCCTGTGCATCCCGCAAAGGCGGAGTTGTTGCTAACATTTACGACAGCAAATTTCAATTTACAAATAATAAAATGACGTTGCCGTTTGAGCTTCTAGTCATGAAATCTATGCAGCCTACACAATCACTTTTTAAAGCTACTGTTTATAGGCCTCCTGGCTGTATACAGATTTCCTCACTAAGTTCCATGAATTCCTATCGGACCTTGTAGACATGACAGATAATATTCAAAATTTTCAACTTCAATATTCACATGGAAAAGTCCAAAGTCCACTCCAAAAGGCTTTCGGAGCCATCATCAACTCAGTGGGTTTTGTCCAACATGTCTCCGGACCTACTCATTGCCACGATATTGCCACTCCTATTTGCCACATCTTCAATTTAAGCCTACTAGAGAGCGTGTGCCCTCAGGCCTAGAGGGAGGCTAAAGTCATTCCGCTAATAAAGAATAGTAAAGTCCCTTTTACTGGCTCAAATAGTCGACCAATCAGCCTGTTACCAACCCTTAGTAAACTTCTGGAAAAAAATGTGTATGACCAGATACAATGCTATTTCACAGTAAACAAATTGACAACAGAATTTCAGCATGCTTATAGGGAAGGACACTCAACAAGCACAGCACTTACACAAATGACTGATGATTGGCTGAGAGAAATTGATGATTAAATGATTGTGGGGGCTGTCTTGTTAGACTTCAGGGCAGCTTTTGACATTATCGATCATAGTCTGCTGCTAGAAAAATGTATGTGTTATGGCTTTACACCCCCTGTTATAATGTGGATAAAGAGTTACTTGTCTAACAGAACACAGAGGGTGTTCTTTAATGGAAGCCTCTCAAATATAATCCAGTTAGAATCAGGAATTCCCCAGGGAAGCTGTTTAGGCCCCTTGATTTTAAAAAATTTTACTAACGAAATGCCACTGACTTTGAGTAAAGCCAGAGTGTCTATGTATGCGGATGACTCAACACTATACACATCAGCTACTACAGCAAATGAATTGACTGCAACACTGAACAAAGAGTTGCAGTTCGTTTCAGAGTGGGTGGCAAGGAATAAATTATCCCTAAATATTTCTAAAACTGAAAGCATTGTATTTGGAACAAAACACTCACTAAACCCTGAACCTCAACTAAATCTAGTTTAATTTTTTTTATTTTACCTTTATTTAACTAGGCAAGTCAGATAAGAACAAATTCTTATTTTCAATGACGGCCTAGGAACAGTGGGTTAACTGCCTTGTTCAGGGGCAGAATGACAGAGTTTTAAACTTGTCAGCTCGGGGATTCGATCGTGCAACCTTTCGGTTACTAGTCCAACGCTCTAACCACTAGGCTACCTGCCGCCCCAGGTAGCCTAGTAATGCCTGTAATGAATAATGTGGAAATTGAGCAAGTTGAGATGACTAAACTGCTTGGATTGTTAACTGTCATGGTCAAAACATATTGATGCAGTAGTAGCTAAGATGGGGAGAAGTATGTCTATAGTAAAGTGATGCTCTGCCTTCTTAACAACACTATCAACAAGGCAGGTCCTACAGGCCCTAGTTTTGTCGCACCTTGACTACTGTTCAGTCGTGTGGTCAGGTGCCACAAAAAAGGACTCAGGAAAATTGCAATTGGCTCAGAACAGGGCCGCACGGCTGGGCCTTGGATGTACACAGAGGGCTAATATTAATAATATGCATGTCAAGGAGAGATTGACTTCATCACTACTTTTATTTATGAGAGGTATTGACATGTTGAATGCACCGAGCTGTCTGTCTAAACTGCTGGCACACAGCTCGGACACCCATGCATACCACACAAGACATGCCACAAGAGGTCTCTTCACAGTCCCCAAGTCCAGAACAGACTATGGGAGGCACACAGTACTACATAGAGCCATGACTACATGGAACTCTATTCCACATCAAGTAACTGATGCAAGCAGTAAAATTTGATTTAAAAAACAGATAAAGAAACACCTTATGGAACAGCGGGGACTGTGAAGCAACACAAACCTTGGCACAGACACATGCATACACAAGATAACATACGCACTATACATACAGTGGGGCAAAAAAGTATTTAGTCAGCCACCAATTGTGCAAGTTCTCCAACTTAAAAAGATGAGAGAGGCCTGTAATTTTCATCATAGGTACACTTCAACTATGACAGACGAAATGAGAAAAAGAAATCCAGAAAATCACATTGTAGGATTTTTAATTTATTTATTTGCAAATTATGGTGGAAAATAAGTATTTGGTCAATAACAAAAGTTTATCTCAATACTTTGTTATATACCCTTTGTTGGCAATGACAGAGGTCAAACGTTTTCTGTAAGTCTTCACAAGGTTTTCACACACTGTTGCTGGTANGCAGGATTTGAGTCCCTGGCGGCGTAGTGTGTTACTGATGGTAGGCTTTGTTACTTTGG
This sequence comes from Hucho hucho, assembly GCA_003317085.1. Taxonomy (NCBI): domain Eukaryota; kingdom Metazoa; phylum Chordata; class Actinopteri; order Salmoniformes; family Salmonidae; genus Hucho; species Hucho hucho. Next base: position 45,125 of record QNTS01006599.1, on the reverse strand, counting down.
TCCCAGCTCTCTGCAGGTCATTCACTAGGTCCCCCCGTGTGGTTCTGGGATTTTTGCTCACCGTTCTTGTGATCATTTTGACCCCACGGGGTGAGATCTTGCGTGGAGCCCCAGATCGAGGAAGATTATCAGTGGTCTTGTATGTCTTCCATTTCCTAATAATTGCTCCCACAGTTGATTTCTTCAAACCAAGCTGCTTACCTATTGCAGATTCAGTCTTCCCAACCTGGTGCAGGTCTACAATTTTGTTTCTGGTGTCCTTTGACAGCTCTTTGGTCTTGGCCATAGTGGAGTTTGGAGTGTGACTGTTTGAGGTTGTGGACAGGTGTCTTTTATACTGATAACAAGTTCAAACAGGTGCCATTAATACAGGTAACGAGTGGAGGACAGAGGAGCCTCTTAAAGAAGAAGTTACAGGTCTGTGAGAGCCAGAAATCTTGCTTGTTTGTATGTGACCAAATACTTATTTTCCACCATAATTTGCTAATAAATTCATAAAAAATCCTACAATATGATTTTCTGGATTTTTTTCCCTCATTTTGTCTGTCATAGTTGAAGTGTACCTATGATGAAAATTACAGGCCTCTCTCATCTTTTTAAGTGAGAGAACTTGCACAATTGGTGGCTGACTAAATACTTTTTTGCCCCACTGTACACATGGATTTAGTACTGTAGATATGTGGTAGTAGTGGAGTAGGGGCCTGAGGGCACACAGTGTGTTGTGAAATCTGGGAGTGTATTGTAATATTTTTTGTTGTTTTATAAACTGCCTTAATTTTGCCGGACCCAAGGAAGAGTAACTGCTTCTTTGGCAGCAGTTAATGGGGATCCATAATAAATACAAAAATACCAGTGATCTAGTTTTGTCCCGTGGAATAAATATTGTGTATCTAAATGTTTTTCCTCATAATCCTGGACTATTGGACCACCATTTTACATTAGCAATAGCAATTCAATTGCTGTAGTAGCTGACGTGTATAGTGTATATAGACACTCTGGCTTTACTCAAAGTCAGCGGCATGTCGTTCCTTAGACCCCAACCAAGGATCATCAAAAGCCATGCTATAAATTCCTTGACAACCCATATATTTCTTGATGTCCTTCCAGACTCCCTCCACCTAACCAAGGACATCGGAGTACAAAAATCAGTTATTAACCACCTAACTTATGATCTAAATGTAACCTTCCGTAATACACTAGATGCAGTCGCACCCCTAAAAACAAAAAACATTTGTCACATCAAATTAGCTCCATGGTATACAGAAAATACACGAGCCCTGAGGCAAGCTTCCAGAAAATTGGAACGGAAATGGCACTCCACCAAACTGGAAGTCTTCCGACAAGCTTGGAAAGAGTAGCGTGCAATATCGAAGAGCCCTCACTGCTGCTCGATCATCCTATTTTTCCAACCTAATTGAGGACAATAAGAACAACAAACAATGTTGATACTGTCACAAAGCTAAGTAAAAAGCAGCATTCCCCAAGAGAGGATGGCTTTCACTTGAATTCATGAACTAATTCGACAAAAAGATCATGATCATTAGAAAGCAAATTACGGACTCTTCTTTGAATCTGCGTATTTCTCCAAAGCTCAGTTGTCCTGAGTCTGCACAGAACTGCCAGGGCCTAGGATCAATGGAGACACTCAAGTTGTTTAATCCTGTATCTCTTGACACATTTATTAAAATAGTCATGGCCTCTAAACCTTCAAGCTGCGTACTGGACCCTATTCCAACTAAATTACTGAAAGAGCTACTTCCTGTGCTTGGCCTTCCTATATTGAACATAATAAATGGCTCCCTGTCCTCTGGATGTGTACCAAACTCACTAAAAGTGGCAGTAATAAAAACTCTCTTGAAAAACCCAAACCTTGACCCGGAAAATGTAAAAAACTATCGGCCTATATCGAATCTCCTGTTCCTCTCAAAAGTTATAGAAAAAGCTGTTGCGCAGCAACTCACTGCCTTCCTGAAGACAAATAATGAAACGCTTCAGTCTGGATTTAGACCCCATCATAGCACTGAGACTGCGCTCATGAAAGTGGTAAATTACATTTTAATGGCATCAGACCAAGGTTCTGCATCTGTCCTCGTGCTCCTAGACCTTAGTGCTGCTTTTGAAACCATCGATCACCACATTCTTTTGGAGAGATTGGAAACCCAAATTGGTCTACACGGACAAGTTCTTGTCTGGTTCAGATCTTATCTGTCAGAAAGATATCAGTTCGTCTCTGTGGATGATTTGTCCTCTGACAAATAAATTGTACGTTTCGGTGTTCCTCAAGGTTCCGTTTTAAGACCACTATTGTTTTCACTATATATTCTACCTCTTGATGATGTCATTCAGAAACACAATGTTAACTTTCACTGCTATGCGGACAACACACAGCTGTACATTTCAATGAAACTTGGTGAAGCCCCAAAATTGCCTACCCTGGAAGGCTGTGTTTCAGACATAAGGAATTGGAACACTGCACATTTTTTACTTTTAAACTCGGACAAAGCAGAGATGCTAGTTCTAGGTCCCAAGAAACAAAGAGATCTGCTGTTGGATCTGATAATGAATATTGATGGTTGTACAGTCATCTCAAATAAAACTGTGAAGGACCTCTGCGTTACTCTGGACGCTGATTTCTCTTTTGATGAACATTTCAAGAATATTTCAAAGACAGCTTTTTTCCATCTATGTAACATTGCAAAAATCTGAAACTTTTTGTCCAAAAATGTGGCAGAAAAGTTAATACATGTGTTTGTCACTTCTAGATTAGACTACTGCAATGCTCTACTCTCTCCGATAAAGCATTAAATAATCTTCAGTTAGTGCTAAACACGGCTACTAGAATCTTGACTAGAACCAAAAAAAAGTAACATATTACTCCAGTGCTAGCCTCTACACTGTCCTCTTGTTAAGTCTAGGGCTGATTTCAAGGTTTTACTGCTAACCTACAAAGCATTACATGGGCTTGCTACTATTTTTGGTCCTGCCATACATACCTACATGTATGCTACGGTCACAAGATGCAGGCCTCCTTATTGTCCCTAAAATTTCGAAGAAAATAGCTGGAGGCAGGGCTTTCTCCTATAGAGCTCAATTTTTATGGAATGGTCTGCCTATCTATGTGAGAGACGCAGACTTGGTCTTGACCTTTAAGTCTTTACTGAAGACTCATCTCTTCAGTAGGTCCTATGAGTGTAGTCTGGCCCAGGGGTGAATGGTAACGCACTGGAGCGACGAACCGCCCTTGTTGTCTCTGCCTGGCCGGCTCCCCTCTCTCCACTGGGATTCTCTGCCTCTGACCCTGTTATGGGGGCTGAGTCACTGGCTCTTCCATGGCATCCCTAGGAGGGGTGCGTCACTTGAGTGTGTTGAGTCACTGACGTGATCTTCCTGTCCGGTTTTGCGCCCACTCGGGGTCGTGTGGTGGAGGAGATCTTTGTGGGCTATACTCAGCCTTCTCTCAGGGTAGTAAGTCGGTGGTATGTTGATATCCCTCTAGTGGTGTGGGGGCTGTGCTTTGGCAAAGTGGGTTTGGTTATTTCCTGCCTGGTTGGCCCTGTCCGGGGATATTGTCGGACGGGGTCACATGTCCCTTGACCAACCCCCCCTCCAGTATCTATGCTGCAAAAGTCTTTGTGCCAGGGGGCTAGGCTCAGTCTGAATCTTCTCTGCCCGCTCCTGTTGGACAAAGTTCATTACAACAACAACCACAACCAGTGTGTCAAATCGGAGGGCCTGTTGTCCGGACCTCTGGCAGTCTCTATGGGGGTACCACAGGGTTCAATTCTTGGGCCGACTCTTTTCTCTGTATATATCGACGATGTCGCTCTTGCTGCGGGTGATTCCCTTAACCACCTCTACGCAGACGACACCATTCTGTATACATCTGGCCCTTCTTTGGACACTGTGTTAACTAACCTCCAAACGAGCTTCAGTGCCATACAACACTCCTTCCATGGCCTCCAACTGCTCTTAAATGGTAGTAAAACCAAATGCATGCTTTTCAACCGTTCGCTGCCCGCACCCGCCCACCCGACGAGCATCACTACTCTGGATGGTTCTAACTTAGAATATGTGGACAACTACAAATACCTGTAAACTCTCCTTCCAGACTCATATTAAACATCTCCAATCCAAAATTAAATCTAGAATCGGCTACAAAGCCTCCTTCACTCACGCCGCCAAACATACCCTCGTAAAACTGACTATCCTACCGATCCTCGACTTGATGTCATTTACAAAATAGCTTCCAATACTCTACTCATCAAACTGGATGCAGTCTATCACAGTGCCATCCGTTTTGTTACCAAAGCCCCTTATACCACCCACCACTGTGACCTGTATGCTTTAGTAGGCTGGCCCTCGCTACTTATTAGTTGCCAGACCCACTGGCTCCAGGTCGTCTATAAGTCGATGCTAGGTAAAGCTCCACCTTATCTCAGCTCACTGGTCATGATAACAACACCCACTCGTAGCACGCGCTCTAGCAGGTATATCTCACTGGTCATCCCCAAAGCCAACACGTCCTTTGTCCTCCTTTCCTTCCAGTTCTCTTCCAATGACTGGAACGAATTGCAAAAATCGCTAAAGCTGGAGACCTTTTCTTTTTTTTCTATTGTGTTATGTACGCTTGTTTATTTCTTGTGTAACTCTGAAGCCCTATCATTGCTGTATCCTCCATGGGAACATGAACACAAACATGCTGTAAAGGTTGGCTGTTCATGGGTTTGTTCTCAAAGCAACTGCCTTCTCTTGCTCACTCTCTCTCATTCTCAATCTATATATAATTCTATATCTCTCGCTCTCAATTCAATTTCAATATCAATTTAAGGGCTTTATTAGCATGGGAAACATATGTTAACATTGCCAAAGCAAGTGAACTAGATAATAAACAAAAGTGAAATAAACAATACAAATTAACAGTAAACATTACACTCACAAAAGAATAAAGACATTTCAAATGTCATATTATGTGCAAATAGTACACAAGGGAAAATAAATAAACATATATATATGGGTTGTATTTACAATGGTGTCTCTCTCTCTTTCTGCTGTGGTGTGACGTTTGAGGACCACACCACTGATAGTTTCCACTTATTATCTGTCTTTAGGATGCATATATTAGTATATTCTGTTTTTATTTATGCCTATTCGATCTATTAGATCTTTCCAGATGGTCTATCCAACACATTACCGGCAGTGATTGGGAGTCCCAGGGCGGCGCGCAATTGGCCCAGCGTCTTTAGGGTTTGGTCGGGGTAGGCCATCATTGTAAATAATAATTTGACTCTTAACTGACTTGCCTAGCTAAACAAAGGTTAAATCAAATAAAATGAAAATAAAATGACCTGTGTTTACTACATACACCACACTCCCCATGGTGGACTAGCAGGGCTGGGTCTGGTGCTGTGTGACCACGATGTGGGTTCAATTCATGCAGGCATTACACATACGAGAAATGTAGGTGGGTGCTTCCATGTATGGAGGGCTTCTCTTGACCGGACCGCTAATACAGAATAACAGCAACAACCCAAACCAAAAAGGATGCAGGGAGAAGGGATGCTGGGATAGAGGATGGAGGGTGGAAGGGGCTTTCCGCTGGAGCACTAAGCTGAAGTGAGAAGGACAGAACTGCTGAAATCATGCAAATAGAATCACAGTGCAGTCAAATCGCTGTGGTCTGTCTGAGGGGCTATTACCCATTCCAATAATTACATTTCTACGGCTGAAACATTCCTAGTATATTTGCATGGAGACACAATGGTGGACGACAGACCGTCACAATGGCTGCAGAACTAGAATGTACTGAGCAGGGCTATCTGCTGTGGCTGAGCTGAGCTGCCTGCCTGTGGTTGTGTGGTGTTCTAGGATTTCTATTTCTATGACTGAAGAATTCCTAGTATGTTTCCATGGAGACACAGTAGTGGAGACAAGAGTTTCCATCCCAAAATGACACTTGTCAAAAGTAATGCATTACATAGGGAATAGGGTGTCATTTGGGACGCACCCAGACGGTCACAATAGCTGCTTTACTGTATTGTAAACAGCTGGCTGCTGTGGCTTGAACTGAGCTGCCTGGGGAGTCGTTCCACTTCAAAAAAGCACCAGAAAGAGGACTTCAACACCTACCATCTCAGATTGTTCTGAAATGGTTTCTGTAGTTAGAAACACATAAGATTAGCATTCCTGCAATATTATTTAGTTGAAATATAAATTGATCTCTGAGAAACTGAGCTAATTGGTTGCACCAGAATTGGCCATTTTAATTTATAGGATTCATATAATGTTGAATACAGTACTAATATCTGATTTGGACCATCATTTTTCCTAACAATCAGTAAGTAGTATGAAGGATCTAATAAAAGGATCAATAGCCGCCAATAGCCCCAACAACCAGTAACAGTTCTCTATGTCTGACAAGTAGTATGGAGCTGTGGCTTGGAAATCAGATGTTTGGTATTATATTTGAATCCTGTTAATTAAAAGGGCACTCAGGCCTGGCTCTCGATGCTGTCTCCCCATTCTCTTCCACGGCCCATAATGCCTGCTCTGCCAGGCCCGCTAGCTAGCCCCTAGTGGGGCTTATGGTGGGGTGGGGATGGGGTCCTTTCCCACAGAGCCTGGTGCCTGCCCTGCCTGCCAGCCATTGCTACCCGCTCGGGTGGTGACCGACCAGTGGCATCAACCCTTCTGTCTGTTTGGAGCACTGTTCCACTGTTCAATGATTCATTGTAGCTCTGCATGAAAAAACACAACAATTACAGCATTCCAAGCCAATATATTCACCCAGCCAGCAAGCTCACCCTGCTCTCTCTCTCTCTTTCTCACTCTCTCTCACACGCTCTCTCTCAAACGCTCTCTCAAATTATCTTTCTCTCTCTCTTTCTCTCTCTCTCTCTCTCTCTCTCTCTCTCTCTCTCTCTCTCAAATTTCAATTCCCTTTAATGGCTTTGTTGCATGGGAAACATATGTTTACATTGCCAAAGCAAGTGAAATAGATAATAAACGAAAGTGAAATAAGAAATAAAAAATTAACAGTAAACATTACAGTCACAAACGTTCCAAAAGATTAAATACATTTAAAATGTCATATTATGTCTATATACAGTGTTGTAATGATGTTCAAATAGTTAAAGTACAAAGGGGAATATAAATAATGGTGTTTGTTCACTGGTTGCCCTTTTCTTGTGGCTACAGGTCACAAATCTTGCTGCTGTAATTGCACACTGTTATATTTCACATATGGGAGATTATCAAAATTGGATTTGTTTTCGAATTCTTTGTGGGTCCACCTCATTTTGTGGGCAGTGTGCACATAGCCTGTCTTCTCTTGAGAGCCTGGTCTGCCTACAGCGACCTTTCTCAACAGCAAGGCTATGCTCACTGAGTCTGTACATAGTCAAAGATGTACTTAATTCTGGGTCAGTCACAGTGGTCAGGTATTCTGCCACTGTGTACTCTCTGTTTAGGGCCAAATAGCATTCTAGTTTGCTCTGTTTTTTTTTGTGTCATGTAATTATCTTTTTGTTTTCTCATGATTTGGTTGGGTCTAATTGTGTTGCTGTCCTTGGGCTCTGTGGGGTCTGCTTGCTTAGAGGGCTCTTCTCCAGGTTAATTTCTCTTAAGGTGATGGCCTTGTTATGGAAGGTTTGTGAATCGCTTCCTTTTAGGTGGTTGTAGAATTCGTCTCTTTTCAGGATGTAGATCATTAGCGAGTACCGTCCTAATTCTGCTCTGCGTGCATTATTTGGTGTTTTATGTTATACACTGAGGATATTTTTGCAGAATTCTGCATTCAGAGTTCTGCATTCATTAGGATGCCATCAAACCCACAGGCCTTTTTGTGTTGGATGGTTTGTGTTTTGTCCTGTAGTTTATTCAATGTAATTGGAGAATCCAGTGGGTTCTGGTAGTCTTTAATAGTTGATTCTAAGGTTTGTATTTGATCATATATATGTTTTTGCTGTTTGTTCTTTCTTATAGAGCCAAAGATTGGAGAAGTGGTTTATCCATACATCTACGTTTTGGATAGATAACTCTTTGTGTTGTTGTTTGTTTAGAGTTTTCAAGTTTTTGCAGAAGTGGTTTGATTCTATGGATTCTTCAATTACATTGAGCTGATTTATGACGTGTTGTTCTTTCTTTTTCCGTAGTGTATTTCTGTATTGTTTTAGTGATTCACCATAGTGAAGGCATAGACTCAGGTTTTCTGGGTCTCTGTTTTTGCTTGGATAGGTTTCTCAATTTCTTTCTTAGGTTTTTGCATTCTTCATCAAACCATTTGTCATTGTTGTTCATTTTCTTAGGTTGTCTGCTTGAAATTATTAGATTTGATAGGGAAGCTGCAAGGTCAAAAATACTGTTTAGGTTTTCTACTGCTAAGTTTACACCTTCACTATCACAGTGGAACGTTTTGTCCAGGAAGTTGTCTAAAAGGGATTGAATTTGTTGTTGCCTAATAGTTTTTTGGTAGATTTCCACACTACTTTCCTTCCATCTATAGCATTTCTTAATATTATTCAGTTCCTTTGGCTTTAATGCATCATGATTGAGCTTAGCTCAGTTCAGTGGGCTGACTGTGAATGCTTTGAGAGACTCTAGGTTGAGGTCAGTGGTAAAGTAGTCTACAGTACTACTGCCAAGAGATGAGCAGTAGGTGTACCTACCATAGGAGTCCCCTCGAAGCCTATCATAGACTATGTACATATCCAGCATCCGACAGAGCTGCAGGAGTTGTGACCCATTTTTGTTGGTTATGTTGCCGTAGTTGTGTCTAGGGGGGCATATGGGGGAGGGAATGCTGACACCTTCAGGTAGGTGTTTGTCCCCCTGTGTGCTGAGGGTGTCAGGTTCTTGTCCAGTTCTGGCATTTAGGTCGCCACAGACTAGTACATGTCCCTGGGCCTGGAAATTGTTGATCTCCCCCTCCAGGATGGAAGCTGTCATCATTAAAGTATGGGGCTTCTTTTGGAGGGATATACAGTTCAAGTCGGAAGTTTACATAAACCCTAGCCAAATACATTTAAACTAAATTTTTCACAATTCCTGACATTTAATCCTAGTAAAATTCCCTGTCTTAGGTCAGTTAGGATCACCACTTTATTTTAAGAATGTGAAATGTCAGAATAATAGTAGAGAGAATGATTTATTTCAGCTTTCATTTCTTTCATCACATCCCCAGTGGGTCAGAAGTTAACATACACTCAATTAGTATTTGGTAGCATTGCCTTTAAATTGTTTAACTTGGGTCAAACATTTCGGGTAGCCTTCCACAAGCTTCCCACAATAAATTGGGTGACTTTTGGCACATTCCACCTGACAGAGCTGGTGTAACTGAGTCAGGTTTGTAGGCCTCCTTGCTCGCACATGCTTTTTCAGTTCTGCCCACAAATTTTCTATGGGATTGAGGTCAGGGCTTTGTGATGGCCACTCCAATACTTTGACTTTGTTGTCCTTAAGCCATTTTGCCACAACTTCAGAAGTATGCTTGTGGTCATTGTCCATTTGGAAGACCCATTTGCGACCAAGCTTTAACTTCCTGACTGATGTCTTGAGATGTTGCTTCAATATATCCGCATAATTTTCCTGCCTCATGATGCCATCTATTTTGTGAAGTGTACCAGTTCCTCCTGCAGCAAAGCACCCCCACAACATGATGCTGCCACCCCCGTGCTTCACGGTTGGGATGGTGTTCCTCGGCTTGCAAGCCTCCCCCTTTTTCCTCCAAACATAACGATGGTCATTATGGCCAAACAGTTCTATTTTTGTTTCATCAGACCAGAGGACATTTCTACAAAAAGTACGATCTTTGTCCCCATGTGCAGTTGCAAATCATAGTCTGGCTTTTTTATGGCGGTTTTGTAGCAGTGGCTTCTTCCTTGCTGAGAGGTCTTTCAGGTTATGTCAATATAGGACTTGTTTTACTGTGGATATAGATACTTTTGTACCTGTTTCCTCTAGCATCTTCACAAGGTCCTTTGCTGTTGTTCTGGGATTGATTTGCACTTTTAGCACCAACGTACGTTAATCTCTAGGAGACAGAACTCGTCTCCTTCCTGAGCGGTATGACGGCTGCGTGGTCCCATGCTGTTTATACTTGCGTGCTATTGTTTGTACAGATGAACGTGGTACCTTCAGGCGTTTGGAAATTGCTCCCAAGGATGAACCAGACTTGTGGAGGTCTTGGCAGATTTTTTGGATTTTCCCATGACGTCAAGCAAAGAGGCACCGAGTTTGAAGGTAGGCCTTGAAATACATCCACAGATACACCTCCAATTGACTCAAATGATGTCAATTAGCCTATCAGAAGCTTCTAAAGCCATGACATCATTTTCTGGAATTTTCCAAGCTGTTTAAAGGCACAGTCAACTTAGTGTATGTAAACTTCTGGCCCACTGGAATTGTGATACAGTGAATTATAAGTGAAATAATCAGTCTGTAAACAATTGTTGGAAAAAGTGCTTGTGTCATGTCCTAACCGACTTGCCAAAATTATAGTTTGTTAACAAGAAATGTTGAAGTTGCAGCCAGGTCAGCTCTGTCCTAGCAGCTTGGTAGCTTAGTAGACTTATTTATTAAGCTTTATATGACAGAATGACCTAGAGATTATTGTCTTTTACTTTTTGGCTTCAGAAGTAGGTTCAGACTGAACGTTACTCACTCAGTGTTGTGTTGGATGGTATTTCCGGGTTCCACTGTGTTTTTTTCTGAAGGTCTTGGTTTGTTAGAAGTTTTTTATTGATTGTCCTTGGTAGTAATATTCCATTCAGGTCATTTTGTCCAAAATCAAGGTTTTAGGTCTGGAATTTGGATTGAAGGTTTTGATGTTGAGGTCTGTCTGTCTCCGTGTCTCCGTCTCTCTCTCTCTCTCTCTCTCTCTTTCTCTCTCTCTCTCTGAGTTATCATTCTTTCATTATTTTTTCTGTGTCACAAGGATGCCAAGTATTGCCAAGATGCCAAGAAGTTATTTATTTGACAATTTTTCCTGTCTTCTCTGTGAATGGAACATTTAACTTTCTCTCTGTCGGACATCTCTGTTCAACATAGTGTCATGAATTATGTTATGAATTAAGAGTAGGACCTTTGGTGTGAATAGCAACAGTCTGATCAATGTTTCTAATGTATCTCCACTATTGTAATATTTCATCTCTATTGTACCAATTAAATCTGCCAGACTTTTCTTTGATTCTAGCAGGGTATTAAATAGGAATAATGGAAAGTGGTAGAAGTACTTCATTACTGTCATAACAAACCAAATTCAATTTAATTAGATAAGAGACTTTACTTTTAGGCAGATTGGGACTATATATATATTTGTTTTTTTAAATGTGTTTAACCTTCATTTAACAAGGCAAGTCAGTTAAGAACAAATTCTTATTTACAATGACGGCCTAGGAACAGTGGGTTAGGGGCAGAACGACAGATTCTTAGCAACCTTTGGGTTACTGGCCCAACGCTCTAACCACTAGGCTACCTGCCGCTCCCAAATGTATATGTATATGTTAATTTGTTAATAACTCTATCTGATTATATATACATCCTTGATTGACATTGAGGCATGATGTGGAATGCCAATATGGTACATATGATAATGTAGTCGAACGAGCCTCATACAGCTCCTGTCTCCATCAAGTGATTCATTATCTTCAGTTCTGTGTCCCTGCGTCCATATATAATTTTCACTGCCTATTAAGGACTGTCGCGTAACCTTTTGTATTGGTGACCGGGGTCGCGGGACCGGAATCGTCTGTGTCTCAGTTTGTCTCAACCCCCTTGGAGTAGCGGGGGGCTGCAGCTGCAGCCTGGGGTGAGGTCAGGGGT
>QNTS01006597.1:23910-34515 GCA_003317085.1 Hucho hucho | reverse complement strand
GGTGCACATTAATGTTCTAAACTGTGGTGCACATTAATGTTCTAAACTGTGGTGCACATTAATGTTCTAAACTGTGGTGCACATTAATGTTCTAAACTGTGGTGCACATTAATGTTCTAAACTGTGGTGAACATTAATGTTCTAAACTGTGGTGCACATTAATGTTCTAAACTGTGGTGAACATTAATGTTCTAAACTGTGGTGAACATTAATGTTCTAAACTGTGGTGCACATTAATGTTCTAAACTGTGGTGCACATTAATGTTCTAAACTGTAGTACACATTAATGTTCTAAACTGTGGTGAACATTAATGTTCTAAACTGTGGTGCACATTAATGTTCTAAACTGTGGTGAACATTAATGTTCTAAACTGTGGTGCACATTAATGTTCTAAACTGTGGTGCACATTAATGTTCTAAACTGTGGTGAACATTAATGTTCTAAACTGTGGTGAACATTAATGTTATAAACTCATCCTTCTATTTATCGTTATATTTTAATTCAGGCAATCTTTTGCGATATTCTTGTCCATTTTGCCCACCTCTTGGCGTGTGCGTGTGTGTCTGTTTGTATGCCTGTGTGTGTGTATGTGGTAGTGTGTGTGTGTGTATGTGGTAGTGTGTGTGTGGTAGTGTGTGTATGTGGTAGTGTGTGTGTGTATGTGCTGGTGTGTGTGCCTCCCTGGACAATTCTGGAGGAGGTTACAGGGCTTCTCCAGATGACCTTGGACAAGCAGGACAACTATCTATCCCTCTCTGGACCAGCGTCCCCTGCTGCAGGACATCTATCTGTCCCTCTCTGGACCAGCGTCCCCTGATGCAGGACATCTATCTATCCTTCTCTGGACCAGCATCCTCGGCTGCAAGACATCTTTCTATCCCTCTCTGGTCCAGCGTCCCCTGCTGCAGGAGATCTATCTATTTCTCTCTGGACCATTGTCCCCTGCTGCAGGACATCTATCTGTCCTTCTCTTAATCAGCATCCCCTGCTGCAGGACATCTATCTGTCCCTCTCTGGACAAGCGTCCCCTGCTGCAGAACATCTATCTGTCCCTCTCTGGACCAGCGTCCCTTGCTGCAGGACATCTATCGGTCCCTCTCTGGACCAGCGTCCCCTGCTGCAGGACATCTGTCTCTAGATAGGAATATTGAGACCCTCCTCCCCAGTCATAGGGCCACAAATAGTGTTGATGGCAGTGTTTCCCCTACATAGATATGTTCTTAGGCGGGCTGACAGCCCAAACTGGTTTACTGTCCTTGTGTACTTTTAATTCCTGCTTTAATGTTATCTGAAAATGTTGGCTATAGTGTTAGCATAATTTAATAAACATCTACCCTCTACCCCAGCATCAAGTCCTGGAGTATCAAGTCCTCTTTCACCTGTCATTGCCTTAGAGGAAATCTCTGTCCCTTACTCTCTCTCTCTGTTTTCCCTCTCATCCTTCATTTAATCTCTTCATTTGATGGGGGGGTTGTGTGCCTCCTCTCCTCTGTCTTTGCTATTGCTGATGGACCAGTGAACTATGTCATTGGTGCTGGAACAGAACAGAACAGAGCTGCTGAACTCCAGAGAGAGCCCAGATGCAATGCTCCCTAGTTCCTACTCCATAGTCCCTACTTCCTAGTCCCAATGCTCTATTCCCTAGTTCCTACTCCCTAGTTCCTACTCCCTTATCCCTACTCCCTAGTTCCTACTCCCTATTCATTACTCCCTACTTCCTACTCCCTACTCTCTGTCTGCCTGGCAACTGAATGGGATACACAAAGCTTAGAGAACAGACAAATTGACTGACTGACTGACTGACCAGAGAGAGAGAGGGATGAGAGCTAGCAGAGATGGAGAGAGAGAGGGATGAGAGGTAGAAGAGATGGAGATAGAGAGAGGGAGGATGGAACAAAGAGGGATATGTTGATAAACAGAAACAGAGAAATGAGGGACAGTTAGACAGGAAATAGAGAGAGAGAGAGAGAGAGAGAGAGAGAGAGAGGGAGGAGGAAGAGCGAGAGAGAGAGAGAGGAGGAAGAGAGAGAGAGAGAGAGAGAGAGAGAGAGAGGAGGAAGAGAGAGCGTAAACCCACTATCAGGCATCCTGTCCATTGAGCTGCTCTTCAGCCTCCATGTATTTCTGACAGGATTTTCATAGAGAATCTAATGGGTTTGGAGTGTGTGTGTGTGTGTCTCTCTCTCGCTCTCTCTCAATTTAAATTTCAATTTAAGGGCTTTATTGGCATGGGAAACATGCATTTACATTGCCAAAGCAAGTTAAATCCCCCCTCTCCCTCTCTCTCTCTCTCTTCCTTTCTTTCTCTCTTCCTCTCTCTCTCTGACATTTCAGCTGGAGGAAGTGTCTCTGCTGGCATTTATCACTGATCCAGGGTCAACCAGCCCTATAGCTGTTGTTATTCTCCGTGTGTGTGTGTGTATGTGTGTGTTTGTGTGTGTGTGTGTGTGTGTGTATGTATGTGTTTGTGTGTGTTTGTGTGTGTGTTTGTATGTGTGTTTTTCTGTCAGTCGGTGCACAGAGTATTTCTAAATATCAGAGTGTCTGATTGGCACGTCCGCTGTGTTTCCTCGTCTGAACAACCTACTCAATCATTTAACCTTCCTTCCCTCCTTCCCCTCCCTCCCTCCCTCCCTCCCTCCTTCCTTCCTTCCTTCCTTCCTTCCTTCCTTCCTTCCTTCCTTCCTTCCTTCCTTCCTTCCTTCCTTCCTTCCTTCCTTCTCTTCCCTCCCTCCCTCCCTGCCTCCCTCCCTCCCTCCTTCCTTCCTTGCTTCCTTGCTTCCTTCCTCCCCTCCTTCCTTCCTTCTTCCCTCCCTCCCTCCCTCCCTCCACCCTAACCCCTTGGCGTGTCACCTCTGGCAGGCATTAATTAGAAGATGTCATCGCTTATCCCCACTGGCATTTGTTTCATATTTAAATATTCGACAGGACAGATGGTAAGAATGTCAAGTCCTGACACTGAGCACGTTGTATGTGTGTGTGTGTGTGTGTGTGTGTGTGTGTGTGTGTGTGTGTGTGACTCTGAGTTTTATTTCTTAGCCCTCTCCCTAGGTGTAGGCAGCAGAGAGACAAGGGGTCTGTCAGGAGCATATTGTTCTAATAATTCACTGCTGGTTCTTTCACTGTTAGTTCTTAGATCACAGGAGGGTGATCTCTCTCTCTCACTCTCTCTTTCTGTCTCTCTCTCTTTCTCAAATTATTTATTCCTCTCTCTTTCTCTTTCTCTCCCTCTCTTTCTCTTTCTCTTTCTCTTTCTCTTTCTCTTTCTCTTTCTCTCTCTCTCTCTCTTTCTCTGTCTCTCTCTCTCTCCCCCTCTCTCTTTCTGTCTCTTTCTCTTTCTGTAATTATTTATTCTTCTTTCAACCCCCTAATCGTTCTCTCTTTCTCATTCTGTCCTTGTTTGTTTAATATAGAAGCCTTCCATAGGCTGCATTCTTTCTTTCCTCACTCCTCCACCCTCCCTCCCTCCCTCCTCTCTACTCCTCCCTCCCTCCTCTCTCCTCATCCCCATTGCGAGGGAGGGAGGCAGGGAGAGAGGGAGACAGGGAGAGAGGGAGGCAGGGAGAGAGGGAGACAGGGAGAGAGTGAGACATGGAGAGAGGGAGGCAGAGAGGCAGGGAGAGAGGGAGGAAAGAAAATGAAAAAAAGAGGATGAGAAGAGGAGAGTGAGGGGAGAACTGAGAAAGAGAGGTTTGGAAGAGGAGTGATAGTTCTCTGGTCTGTTTCCCATGGTGTTATAACAGTTTCCTTTCCTGTGGTGTGTGAGTCTTGACTGGAAGAAGACTCCAATCAGATCCCAGTCCTGAGACACACAAAGCATGTGTGTGTGTGTGTGCTTGTATGTGTGTGCTTGTGTGTGTGTGCGTGTGAGTGTGCGTGTGTGTGTGCGGCGTGTGTGTGTGTGTGCCTGTTGGTTCCGTGCCTGGGAAGGCAGATCTTAGAGGACACACTCTGGGTCTAAAAACTGTCATTGTGAAATCAGCAGCAAGGATCCCATTTGGATTCCTCTGTACAGTGAAGGAGGTGAAACTTTGAATGTTAGAGTTCTCTCTTAGGTTGAAAGGGAAAGTGATCAATGATAGCAGCTATACAAGGGAAGACATTACCGACTGGTTTGCAGATGGTAATTGCATCTCACGGAACACAGTTTTACTCTGTTTACTTTTGATATTCATAAATAAGGTCCACCTTCTCCCAAATATCATAACAGTTCTAAGTAATGTTGTGATGAGAAATAAGAGTTTTTAGCAGAGATCTGTGTGGTTTAGCAGAGGGGATACATCTCCTAGAGTTACCCTTATGAACAGGAGTCAAATTGAATCACTCTCTCTCCCCCTCACTCTCTCTCTCTCTCCTCTCTCTCTCCTCTCTCTCTCCCTCTCCCTCTCCCTCGCTCTCTCTCCCCTTCTCTCTTTCTTTCTCCTCTCTCCCCCCACTCTCTCTCTCTCTCTTTCTCTCTCTCTCTCTTTCTTGTTTCTCTCTTTCAGGACAAACTCAGTAAACAACTTAATTACCACGGTAACAGCAGACAAGAGCAGATAATTGAAGCCAAATGTTTTTACCCACAATTCACAGCCTTTCGTGATAACATGGGTCTTGTGTTTGAAAACCGGCAGATTTGTGTTATTTAAATTCCCCTCAAAAAAAATTTGGGGACAAAAACACAATACAACTCCACTATAAGCCAAACAAAGGAGACATAGAAAGAATGTTTAGTAGAAGAGAGGTGCTCTATTCTGTTTCAATGTGGAGGTTTTTACTACAGTTGAAGTCGGAAGTTTACATACACTTAGGTTGGAGTCATTAAAACTCGTTTTTCAACCACTCCACAAATTTCTTGTTAACGAACTATAGTTTTGTCAAGTCGGTTAGGACATCTACTTTGTGCATGACACAAGTCATTTTTCCATCAATTGTTTATAGACAGATTATTTTACCTTATCACAATTCCAGTGTTTACATACACTAAAGTTTACATACACTAAATTGACTGTGCCTTTAAACAGAAAATTATGTCATGGCTTTAGAAGCTTCTGATAGGCTAATTGACAACATTTGAGTCAATTGGAGGTCCCCGTGGATGTATTTCAAGGCCTACCTTCAAACTCAGTGCCTCTGCTTAACATCATGGGAAAATCAAAAGAAATCAGCCAAGTCTGGTTCATCCTTAGAAGCAATTTCCAAATGCCTGAAGGTACCACGGTCATCTGTACAAACAATAAAACGCAAGTATAAACACCATGGGACCACGCAGCCGTCATACCGCTCAGGAAGGAGACACCTTCTGTCTCCTAGAGATCAACGTACTTTGGTGTAAAAAGTGCAAATCAATCCCAGAACAACAGCAAAGGTCTTTGTGAAGATGCTGAAGGGAACAGGTACAAAAGTATCTATATCCACAGTAAAACGAGTCCTATATCGACATAACCTGAAAGGCCGCTCAGCAAGGAAGAAGCCACTGCTCCAAAACCGCCATAAAAAAGCCAGACCATGGTTTGCAACTGCACATGGGGACAAAGATCGTACTCTTTGGAGAAATGTCCTCTGGTCTGATGAAAAATAGAACTGTTTGGCCATAATGACCATCGTTATGTTTGGAGGAAGAAGGGGGAGGCTTGCAAGCTGAAGAATACCATCCCAACAGTGATGCACTTGGGTGGCAGCATCATGTTTGTGATTGCTTTGCTGCAGGAGGGACTTGTGCACTTCACCAAATAGATGGAATGAAAATTAAATAGGAGGAATGAAAATTATGTGGATATGTTGAAGCAACTTTTCAAGACATCAGTCAGGAAGTTAAAGCTTGGTCGCAAATGGGTCTTCCAAATGGACAATGACCCCAAGCATACTTCCAAAGTTGTGGGAAAATGGCTTAAAGACAGCAAAGTCAAGGTATTGGAGTGGAAATCATAAAGCCCTGACCTCAATCCCATAAAAAAATTATTGGCAGAACTAAAAAAGCATGTGCGAGCAAGGAGGCCTACTACATACCTGACTCAGTTAAACCAGCTCTGTCAGGAGGAATGGCACAAAATTCACCCAACTTATTGTGGGAAGCTTGTGGAAGGCTACCTGAAACGTTTGACCCAAGTTAAACAATTTAAAGGCAATGCTACCAAATTCTAATTGAATGTATGTAAACTTCTGACCCACTGGGAATGTGATGAAAGAAATACAATCTGAAATAAATCATTCTCTCTACTATTATTCTGACATTTCACATTCTTAAAATAAAGTGGTGATCCTAACTGACCTAAGACAGGGAATTTTTACTAGGATTAAATGTCAGGAATTGTGAAAACTGAGTTTAAATGTATTTAGCTAAGGTGTATGTAAACTTCCGACTTCAACTGTATGTGTTCCTTCAGCCATTATTCAGTCAGAGTCAGACAGCTAATAGATGTGTTTAGAGGCTTGTTGTACTCTGTAGGCAGCTTTCTCCACCACACACACACACCTTGAGGAGAACACACCTGTGGGTGGGATTTGATGGATATCCTGTCCCTGACATTCCTCTATGGCCCTCTTCCATCCCTCTAACCATTTTTACCTCTCTCCCTCTCTCTCCGTTCTCACCACATTGGCCTCACATCCCTGCCCTGTCGCTATCTCTCTCTCTCTCTCTCTCAGACACACACACACACACACACACACACACACACACACACACACACACATTTCTACCTTTTCATACATCCTCCATTCCAGGGATGCGTCTTCCCCCTCTCCTGTCTTTCTCTCTCTCTCTCTCTCTCTCTCTCTCTCTCTCTCTCTCTCTCTCTCTCTCTCTCTCTCTCTCTCTCTCTCTCTCTCTTCTTCATTACTTCCCTCCCTCCCTCTGAGGTAATTATAAATGTTATTCTCTTTATTGTGTGTATGTTTCTGCCTTCTATGTTCTATATCTGGCTATTGGATGGACTTTACTTGCTAGTCTATATTATAGCCAGTATATGACAATTATGGACTTGACTGCTGGCTATGGGCTTGACTGGGGCTGGGCTCTGTATCTGGAAACATTCCTTAGATTACCATCAGTAAAACGTTATGGGATTGGACAGATTTAAAGAGACCTACATAAGATCTGAATGTTGACTGTTGTTGTTTCATCTTGAACCGCCATAATGTAAAGCAGTGTTTTAGACTACTGCTCTAATATCATGCTGTATTAGTGTCATAATCATGCAGGATCGTATTTCATCTGCATCACCAGGATGTGATCAGACTGTATCAGACTGTATCAGACTTGATTTAATCGAATGAATGTAATGTTTTTGTTTAAAGCTGGAGGGGGATTAACCTTTGACAGGCAGTCTAATGTTTATTACTGGGAATCACTACTTCTCTCCCCCCCCCCCCTCTCTCTTTCCCTCCTGTGTCTGATCTTGTTATGATGGTAGTAGTGATGGTAATAGTGATGGTAGTAGTGATGGTAATAGTGATGGTAGTAGTGATGGTTATATTCACTATGTAGTGCATGTAGGGCCTATATGGCTCTGGTCAGTATTACAGTGCATTCAGAAAGTTTTTTTCCACATTTTGTTAGGTTACAGCCTTATTCTGAAATTGATTAAATAGTTTTTTCCCCTCATCAGTCTACACACAATACCCCATAATGACAAAGCAAAAACAGGTTTTTAGAAATGTTTACTAATTTATTAAAAAATAATAATAATAATATCACATTTACATAAGTATTCAGACCCTTTACTCAGTACTTTGTTGAAGCACCTTTAGCAGCGATTACAGCCTCGAGTCTTCTTGGGTATGATGCTACAAGCTTGGCACACCTGTATTTGGGGAGTTTCTCCCATTCTTCTCTGAAGATCCTCTCAAGCTCTGTCAGGTTGAATGGGGAGTGTTGCTGCACAGCTATTTTCAGGTCTCTCCAGAGATGTTAGATCGGGTTCAAGTCCACGCTCTGGCTGGGCCACTCAAGGACATTCAGAGACTTGGCCCGAAGCCACTCCTGAGTTGTGTTGGCTGTGTGCTTAGGATCGTTGTCCATTTGGAAGGTGAACCTTCGCCCCAGTCTGAGGTCCTGAGCGCTCTGGAGCAGGTTTTCATTAAGGATCTTTCTGTTCTCTCTGATCTCTCCTGACTAGTCTCCCAGTCCCTGCAGCTGAAAAACACCCCCACAACATTATTCTGCCATCACCATGCTTCACCATAGGGATGGTGCCAAGTTTCCTCCAGACGTGATGCTTGGCATTCAAGCCAAAGAGTTCAATCTTGGTTTCATCAGACCAGAGAATCTTGTTCCTCATGGTCTGAGAGTCTTTAGGTGCTTTTTGGCAAACTCCAAGTGGGCTGTCATGTGCCTTTTACTGAGGAGTGGCTTCCGTATGGCAACTCTACCAAAATGTCCTGATTGGTGGTGCTGTGGAGATGGTTGTCCATCTGGAAGGTTCTCCCATCTCCACAGAGGAACTCTAGAGCTCTGTCAGAATGACCATCGGTTTCTTGGTCACCTCCCTGACCAAGGCCCTTCTCCCCCGATTGCTCAGTTTGGCCGGGCGGCCAGCTCTAGGAAGAGTCTTGGTTGTTCCAAACTTCTTCCATTTAAGAATGATGGAGGCCACTGTGTTCTATGGGATTTTCAGTGCTGCAGATCTTTTCTCCAGATCTGTGCCTCGACACAATCCTGTCTCGGAGCTCTACGGACAAGTCATTGGACCTCAAGACTGACGTGTCTGTCCACTGTGGGACCTCATATAGATAGGACAATATTTTGAAAGGCACACACCTATCAATTGAATTCACGACAGGTGGACTCCATCAAGTTGGAGAAACATTTCAAGGATGATCAATGGAAATAGGATGAACTTGAGCTCAATTTCCAGTCTCATAGCCAACGGTCTGAATAAATTTGCCAATATTCTAAAACTTGTTTTCGCTTTGTCATTATGGGGTGTTGTGATGTCATTATGGGGTGTTGTGATGTCATTATGGGGTGTTGTGATGTCATTATGGGGTGTTGTAGATTGCTGAGGATTATTATTTTTTAAATCCATTTTAGAATGAGGCTGTAACTTAAAAAAAATTTGGAAAAGTAAAGGGGTCTGAATACTTTCCGAAAGCAGGGAATAGAGTGTCTTTTGAGAGGCCGACGATGACTTAGCAGCACTTGACTGAGCCTGTCCATTTCACAGCAATAGACCATTAGTGTATTCTTTCTGTCAGCAGCAGAATATCGTCACTCTCTGTGTCCGTTCTCTGGGGTTTTTAAATGACCTTTAATAGAGACATTTTCCTCCCAAAATCTCCCAAAATATATAGTTTCTACTTCCCAAAATGTATTTCACCGGTAATACTTAGATGACTCATATAATGGTAATACCTCTCTCTTTCATTAAATCTGACATTTTTCATCTCATTTTCTCTAGGTGACTGAAGACGAGTCTGACTGCCACAACACTCTAGGAGGCCTCCGAACCTCCCTCTTCCCTGTCCCACCTCCCCATCCCTCTATCTTCCTCCCCCTCTCCCGGCATGGATCTAAAGGACCGTCGGGGGCAGCAGAACCAGCAGCGCTCTCTGACCAGGGCTCGGTGTGGTAAAGACCCCCAGAACACCTCATCTTCCCTGGACACAGAGGAGTGCCGCGTGCCCACCCAGAAGTCCTACAGCTCCAGTGAGACGCTCAAGGCCTTCGACCACCACGACCAGAGGCTGGTCTACGGGGGCTGCACTGTGGCTGATCTGGTGCACCACAAAGCGGATGAGTACAACAGGCAAGGTGGGTGTTTGGACAGGGCCTCCGTGGACGGCTATGGTTACTCCCCATGTCCGGAAAATGCATAGGGAAGTAGTTTGTAGTATATTTGGTAGCTTGACTGTATATCTGCCCATAGAGTTGAACTAACTGTACAGAAGTGTCGTAGCTCCTACCTTCTCTCAGAACTCCACTTTCACCTCACATACAAGGTCTCATGTCTCCCCAAGTTGTGAAGTGAACATAGTTGTATACCTAGAACCTAGACGAAGAGGAAGATGGCTGTTTTTAGACACATTCTCACTGATTATGTTAGTGCTGTTATGGTTTAACTAGATGTTGAATCTCTGGTTCCCTACCTCAGACAGAGAAAGAGAGAGGGAGAGAGGGAGAGAGATACAGAGATGAGAGAGACAGAGAGATACAGAGATAAGAGAGACAGAGATGAGAGAGAAAGAGAGAGAGAGAGAAAGAGGGAGAGAGGGATAGAGAGAGACAGTGAGAGAGACTGGTAAGAGACTGGGGGAGATATAGAGACAGACAGAGACAAAGGGACTCTGAGTCTAGACCATCTGAGTCTATACCATCTGACTCTAGACCATCTGAGTCTATACCATCTGAGTCTAGACCATCTTAGTCTAGACCATTTGAGTCGAGACCATCTGAGTCAAGACCATCTGGGTCTAGACCATCTGAGTCTAGACCATTTGAGTCTGGACCATCTGAGTCTAGACCATCTAGACCATCTGAGTCTTTACCATCTGAGTCTAGACCATCTGAGTCTAGACCATCTCAGTCTGGACCATCTAGACCATTAGAGTCTTTACCATCTGAGTCTAGACCATCTGAGTCTAGACCATCTGAGTCTAGACCATCTAGACCATCTGAGTCT
>QNTS01006593.1:8032-23177 GCA_003317085.1 Hucho hucho | reverse complement strand
CACACACCTGAGTCGTGTTCACTAGGAAACCACACTGAAGCAAACAAGCAGAAACAGGGATGGACTACCAGATCTTTTCCAATAAGAAACGCTTTGTTTCTGCTATGGTGTGCACCAATTAATTGCAGTGTTTTAACGCTTGTAATGTCATTAAAACAGGAGAGGGCGCCAGCACAGAGAAACCCCACCAGTGCTCTGTCTGCGAGGAGAGTTTCTTGAAGCTCGATGACTTGAACATTCATGTGACGATCCACACAGGAGAGAAGACCAAGCACATCTGTCAACCATGTGGGAAGACCTTCACTCTGCTGCAGGACCTGAAGACTCACCTGCGCACCCATACAGGAGAGAAACCGTACCACTGCTCCAAGTGCCCAGAGAGCTTTGGCAACCTGTTGGAGTACAGGGAGCACAAGCAGACACACATCAACAAGAAACCTTACCTCTGTGACCAATGTGGCCAGACGTTCACCCACTTCTACACCCTGAAGACCCACCGGTCGATCCACACAGGGGAGAACCTCCTCCGCTGCTCCTACTGCGGGAGGGGCTTCACTCAGAAAACGTCTTTGGCGACCCACATACTGACCCACACCAAGGAAAAACCGCACCAGTGCTCTGTGTGTGGCCAACGTTTTGCCAGAAGCGAAAGCCTGAAGAAACACAAGAGGATACACATGGAAGAGGTCCGCCACCACATGTGCGAGTGCGGGAAGAGTTTCCCAGACATGAAAAGGCTGGAGGTGCACGCGAGAATGCACTACAAGAGCCTGGAAAAGAAGTACTGCTGCTCGTACTGCGGGAGAATGTTCCTACGGGACGGGGATCTAAAGAGTCACCAGAGAACACACACCGGAGAGAAACCCTTCGTCTGCGCCATATGCGGGAAAAGTTTTGCCCAGTCGGGGAACTTGAGAGTGCATCAGATCAAGCACACTAAAGAGAGACCGTACCCTTGTACTGTCTGTGATAAGGGGTTCACCACCTCTGGGAGTCTGAAGGTGCACATGAGGAGGTTTCATACAGGGGAGAAGCCGTACGTCTGTAGCCTGTGTGGGAAAGGGTTCATTGTACCCAAAGCACTAAAGACACACCAACAGAAACATATGAAGGAGACTACCGTCTAGTTTGACAGGAGATAGGAAAAGACTGTCTTTCTGTGATTCCTCGCTGCACTCTCCTCTCAACTGTAATAGAGGAGAAGTTCCAAGGTCCCTCCTCTCTGACTTTCTTCTCCATTGCATTTTGAGGAGGAGACTAAGAGAAAGAATGTGATGAATTGAGAAATAGTCCAGGCCTGCTGGTGGTTTCCCTGCTGCTCCCATTGAGGACATGTTTTTTTCAAAATAAAAGTCCCCCACATGCATCCATGTAATTGTACTCTAAATGTGCCATTAGACATTACTTTAGACATTACTCGCCATGACAGAATAGCTAGTGGTTAGTTTAGTGATACTCTACAGAAACTCTGAGGTTGTATCACCAAACTAACCACTAGCTATTCAGTCTGTAAGATACTCTACAGAAACTTTGAGGTTGTATCTTAATGTCAGATATGAATTGACAGGATGATATGATTATGTATGGCATGATATGATACTATGCATTATGAAAATAATAAATTCAAACCTGACATGTCTCCACTCACCATGGCTGGCGGCTATTGACATGTCCGCCCCCTTGACTTTTTCCAAATTACAGCCTTATTCTAAAATGGATTAAACAATTTTTTTTATCAATCTACACACACAATACCCCATAATGACAACGCAAAAACAGTTTTATTTGTAGAATTATTTTGCAAATGTATTAAAAATAAAACTGATATCACATTTACATAAGTATTCAGACCCTTTACTCAGTACTTTGTTGAACCACCTTTGGCGGCGATTACAGTCTCGAGTTTTCTTGGGTATGACGGTACAAGCTTGGCACACCTGTATTTGGGGAGTTTCTCCCATTCTTCTCTGCAAATCCTCTCAAGATCTGTCAGGTTGGATGGCTGCAAAGCTATTTTCAGGTCTCTCCAGAGATGTTTGATCGGGTTCAAGACCGGGCTCTAGGCCACTCATGGACAATCAGAGACTTGTCCTGAAGGCACTCCTGCCTTGTCTTGGCTGTTTGCTTAGGGTCGTTGTCCTGTTGGAAGGTGAACATCAAGGAAGAGTCTTGGTGGTTCTAAACTTCTCCATTTAAGAATGATGGAGGGAACTGTGTTCTTGGGGTCCTTCAATCATGCAGAAATGTTTTGGTACCCTTCCCCACATCTGTGCCTCGACACAATCCTGTGTCGGTGCTCTACGGACAATTCCTTCGACCTCATGGCTTGGTTTTTGCTCTGACATGCACTGTCAACTGTGGGACCTTCTATTTACGCGTTTGCTTTTCCAAATCATGTCCAATCAATTGAATTTACCACAGGTGGACTCCAAGTTGTAGGAATATTAAGGATGATCAATGGAAACAGGATGCACCTGAGCTCAATTTGTGTCTCAAAGCAAAGGGTCTGAATACTTATGTAAATAAGGTATTTCTGTTATTTATTTTTGTATAAATGTTTTAGAATAATTCACGGTAGCTATCATCAACTATGTGGATAGCTAGCGAAGTTGGCTAGCTAGCTACATAACATTAGCTAATTACCTTTCTGGCTGACAAGATATTTTTTATTATACAATCTCAAAACGAGAATTATACCCAGTGTATAATATTTTTTGTACCTGTTCTGGAGACATTGTTGCTAAAAATGTAATCGAATCATCTTCAATCTTGTCCATAACTGTTATCGCTTCGGCATCCACAGTCTCAAACTTCCCGACTCTGTTGGGTTGTCACTACTTACCACAGCCAAAGTCTCAGAGCAGATGTGGATGCTATGTCATCCCAGCAGCAACTACCAATGAGAGCTGGGGATTCTGTGATATCGTGTTCTAATCTAAAAAAAATAATACTTCTTTGCCAGAGGGGTCTCCAAAATCACATGTACACACAGTTATGCAGTGCATAGAAGACTAAGGGACAGCAACAGAAGAGGGTTTAACACTTTTTGGTTACTAGATTACATATGTGCTATTATTCTACAATGTAGAAAATAAGAAAAACCCTTGAATGTGGTGTGTCCAAACTTGTGACTGGTACTGTATGTGTGAGAGAGGGTGTTTGGGTACTGTGGGATTCTTTAATCCGTTTGGCTCATTACAGGTCAGTTTGTTTGAAGTTGTTGAGTGGTATGGACTTTTTTGGCAATACACTGTAGACTTGTGTTTCAAAGTAGAGAGACCCACAGTAGCTACTGTAATTGAGTACTGGCAGTGTCTGCTGTGGCAGTTGGGAAGGTACAAGTTACCTGAAAAAGATCTAATCTCTCAATGTTCTAAGCTCAAGTGCCCCAAATTCATGCATTTAGCTGTTAATGTTTATTTTTTTGGGGGGGTGGGGGAGGATGCCCACAGACCCCCCTACTGGCTGTGGGCTAAGCCCCCAATGGTTTAAAACCCTAGAAATGTCCCTGTTGGTCAACAGCTTTTATTTTGGCATGTGAAAAGAGCAAAAATCAAACCCATTCCGAATAAATAATTGTTGGATTGCATCATTTCACATGTAACCCTACACTCGGTAAAAACCCACCACCCTACTCCACTAAATCTATCTAGTAGTACTTCTGGCCAACAGCCTGAAAGGACAGGACCCCACCTTCTCAACTCTACACGCTGTAACTCTTCTCGTACAACCAAATACTTCTCTGCAGCTGCCACCACAACCTCTATTTTCTGTGACTTATTTTCCATCCCTGCAGTAAAGTTGATAACCATTGCTGTGAACGCTAAAAAGACAATCTTACCGAAGTATACATCACTCCTCGGCCTATCCCTCTCCGTTCTGATTCAGCTCTACTACTCACACCACTCCTCTCAGGATCCCTCCCCCTTGACCCATCTTCCTCTACTTTCTTCACTGCCTCAGCATATGACAACTTCTGCACTACTCTAACCCTGGAAACCTCAACCTGCCTCTCTCACACGGGACATTTCTGATCCCCGGCCCCATGGGCACCCCTACAATTAACACATACCGCTTCTTTCCCCAATGCTACACATTCCTCATGCACTTCTCACACCTAAGAACCTCCCTCCTACACATTGCTGCCACATGCCCATAAGCTTGACACCTGTAACAACGTAATGTATTCGGCACAAAAGCTTGTATGGTATAACTGAAATATCCTAACATCACTTTGTCGGGCAAAGACTCAATATCAAAACGACAGACTGACTCTTCTGTTTCACCACTCACGCCACCCTGTCTGCGTCGCACCAAACAACGAAGATCACAAACACTGGGAATCTTCCCCTTCAGTTGGTCAACTTTCACATTTACCGCTACCCCAGTAATCACTCCCTTCAATGGTGTCCTTTTCTTGAGAGCAAAAACAATTCACATCTCTTGCCCCCATTCGTTTAACGTGGTGCGCCTGCTCCCTCTGACCAGCAGAAACACAAACAATTATCACAAGACCACTTCTGGTTACCCTCACCGATTTCACAGCACCCAACTCCTTTTACACCCACCTTGAAACCACAAATGGATCAGCCAAAAGGCAGGGGTCCACTTTCTCCAAAATTGTCACTCATACAGTCACAGATTCATCGTTATCCTGACCATCAGTGCAAGCTTCGGGCTCCGAGAACTTTACCACACCTGCCACCTCCTATAATTCACCCTCATTCACTTCCATTTCTCCTCCAGAGCTTGATCCGGCGTACGGCTCTCTGCTTACACTTTCTACCATTCTTCTTCGACAAACCATCTCCCTTTTTTCCTCCATTTTTAAACCGATTCAAGCTCACCCTCTCTCTCTCTCTCTCTCTCTCTCTTCGACCTCCTCTGCCTTTCTTTTTCCCTCCATTCCTCCTCCGTATTCCAAGTATACGTCTCCTTATGACAGGGATCATGAACTAGATTCAGCTGTGGGCCGATTTTTTTCTTGAGCAGAGTGTCGGGGGGCCGGAACATAATTGCAAATTGACCGCAAGAAGCCCAAACATATGTTTGACGGAAACAATCATTTCAAGCCTTGCTTACATTTGTATACAATCACGTTTCTCTCTTATGCGTGGGAATACTTGGGAACAGATTTCTTAAATTAAAATCCCTTGGAGCGGATAAACATATTGCTCAGAAAACTTGGGGGCCAAATAAAACCACCCGCGGGCCGCTAGTTGGGGAACCCTGCCTTATGATAATATTGCACTTCTCCTAACATACATCTCGTTCTTGCCCTCTCAAGGGATGCCATTTTCCTGACCTTCCTGAAGGTGTACAAAAAGGCATCGTTGTGGGTGCCATGCCAACCAACACAATACAATGTCATTGAAGAAGAGGCATTACACAGACAGTTTGTTCTGTATGCATTTATAATTCAATTCAAGGATACTTGGCAATATTTTACACACAGGTTACATCCAGATCATGACATAACAATATACTCATATTGTTTACTTTTGATGTCAATCCAAACCAGCCCTTAAAAAATCATGTCTGAATTCTGTCATAATCCTACTGGGCAAAAACTGTTGTTTCCATGTCATTTCAACCAAACACTTCAATGCGATGATGTTGAGTCAACATGGAAAACTGATTGGATTTGGAAAAAAGTATTTAAAAATGTAAGAGAATTATCTTTTTTTTCCTCACTAAACTTTTGACCTAAATCCAATGACATGGCGAAACGTTTTGTTGAATTCACAACCAAATATAAAACTAGACGTTGAACTGACGTCTGTGCCCAGTGGGATGATTCTATGGATGTATTTTGTATTCAATAGGATAGCCCACAGGACTTTACTCTCTTGGCGGTGTACTACTCGTTTCAACAGAAAGGTGACGGGGCAGGTTGTATTTTAGCTAAACTGAAGAATGACCTTGTACAACATGTAATAGTGATCCAAATGTGCCTTTACACATCTCACTCATCAGTTTAGAAAGTAAAGCAGAGACATTGTTCAACAACAACGTAAACTGTAGGCCTATCTGACCGCTGTTACTGTGGACTGTTGTAATGGTATATGTAAATGTCTCTGTGTTATGTTACTGTAGTGTTTAAAAGGGGTCGATCTGCAGTTGTAACATACATTTTTAGACTTATAAATGAATGATACTGTATATTCCCTATTGATTCTTGAAGACTATTCATTTAATATTTTTTTAAACTGTCACACCCCATCAGAACCCCAAAATATAAGCTTGTTTTCCTCCAATGTTTGGAATCATTGTAAATGTAAACAAACCCTGTATAGCCCAAAACATGGTTAAAATTATCATTATGACATCATGAATGGTCAGTCCATAGCTAAAATGATCATTATGACATCATGAATGGTCAGTCCATAGTTAAAATGATACTTATGATATCATGGTCAGTCCATAGCTAAAATGATCATTATGACATCATGAATGGTCGGTCCATAGCTAAAATGATCATTATGACATCCTGAATGGTCAGTCCATAGCTAGAATGATCATTATGACATCATGAATGGTCGGTCCATAGCTAAAATGATCATTATGACATCATGAATGGTCAGTCCATAGCTCTGTCCATTAATGTGAAAGTGGTTACACTTCTCCAGGTCCATCCCTAAGCTTTATACCAAAACAAGGGTGCCTCGCTTTATTATTGGTTCAACTTTGGATTGGCCCTTTAATGTGTTCGATATTGTTGTTTGTGTCGTCTGTGCTATGCATCCAGAATGAATCACTTTGGATAAAAGCTTCTGTTAAATGGAAGAAAGACGTAACGTTTTTACCATGACTAGACAGAAGCTTTTAATGGCAATGTTCCCACTATCGCGTATATCTTATTCACAGTAAATGCTGCATATGTTCGCTCAGCCGGAAATTTACTTTAAAAGCTTCATTGTCGACAACCCATGATCAGATGAACTCCCAGCATGAATCTGTGTCCTGGAATGCAGCTTATATACATATACACACACACACACACACACACACACACACACACATATATATCTCACATGCTTTAGTGAATAAGAGATTTTCTATAATGAGAGCAATGGTGAGGCTTCTCCACTGTATTGTCTAATGAGCAGCACCATAGAGGACTTTCACCATTTTGAAGTAGTCAAAATGGTGGGACTTCCTGTGGGTTAAGGAAGGAACGTATAATTCCAGCAGGTCAGCAGAAGGAGTTAACCAATGAATTATACTCCTGAGCTAACATTCCATAACTGCAGGTAGCAGTAAATCACCAACCTTGGCTTTGTACCTGTTCAGATTATACACACTCCACCAAAATAGGTGGTGTTATGTACCTTTTCAGTTTATTTGCTACCTTCCAATACACTCAGAAGTAGAAGATATGGACTATTTTAAAATGGAGATCGCCCTCAACGGTGCTGCCCAATCCCATACTGACACAGAAGACAGCATTGCAAGGATAGGAGGTATAACTCTCCTTTCCTAGTTAGCTTACGTAGCCTCTTCCTTCACTTCTCTCTCTTTTCCATCTTCCTCCTCTTTGACAATCACATTGAGAGTAAAGGTAGGATTCTCTCCAATATGCATTCTTTGATGTTTCTTAAAGTTTCCTGAATAATTGAAGCTCTTCCCACATTGAGTGCAGTGGTAAGGCTTCTCTCCATTATGTATTTTTTGATGTTCCTTAAGGCTTCCTAAATTATCAAAGCTCTTCCCACAAAAATAGCAGTGGTTAGGCTTCTCTCCTGTGTGGATTCTCTGGTGTTTCTGTAGGGTATCTGCCACACGGAAATTCTTCCCACATTGGGTGCAGTGGTAAGGCTTCTCTCCACTATGTACTATCTCATGTCGCTTAAGGTTTGCTTTCTCACTGAAACTCTTCCCACATTGGGTGCAGCGGTAAGGCTTCTCTCCCGTGTGTACTTTTTGATGATTATTTAGATTACCTAAGGAACTGAAATTCTTCCCACATTGAGGGCAGGGGTAACTCCCACGACCAGGTAGTCTTGATGTACCTGGGTCAACTACACCACTAGTTTCCTCCTCTTCCTCAAGTTCTCTCTTTTCCTTCTCATGTACTCTCTCATGTCTCTTAAGGTTTGCTTTCTCACTGAAACTCTTCCCACATGCAGAGCAGTGGAAAGGTTTCTCTCCAGTGTGTACTCTTTGATGATTCTTTAGATTACTTGAGGAACTAAAATTCTTTCCACATTGAGGACAGGGGTAACGACCACAATCAGGTAGTCTTGGTGTATCTGGGTCTTCTCCCTCCTCTTTGACAATCACATTGAGAGTACAGTCACCATCCTCCTCTTTGACAATCACATTGAGATTACAGGTAGGTTTCACTCCAATGTGTCTTTGCTGATGTTTCTTAAAGGTTCCTGAATGATTGAAGCTCTTCCCACATTGAGTGCAGTGGTAAGGCTTCTCTCCACTATGTATTTTTTGATGTTCCTTAAGGCTTCCAGAATGATTAAAGCTCTTCCCACAAAGAGAGCAGTGGTGAGGCTTCTCTCCTGTGTGGATTCTCTGGTGTTTCTGTAGGGTATCTGCCACACGGAAATTCTTCCCACATTCAAAGCAGTTGTAAGGCTTCTCCCCACTATGTACCCTCTCATGTCTCTTAAGGTGTGCTTTCTCACGGAAACGCTTCCCACATGCTGAGCAGTGGAAAGGTTTCTCTCCGGTGTGTACTCTTTGATGATTCTTTAGATTACTTGAGGAACTAAAATTCTTTCCACATTGAGGACAGGGGTAACTCCCACGACCAGGTAGTCTTGATGTACCTGGGTCAACTACACCATTACTTTCCTCAACTTCTCTCTTTACCTTATCATTGATTTCCCTCTCACCCTCCTCCTCTTTGACAATCGCATTGACAGTACAGGTAGGCTTCTCTCCTATGTGTATTCGCTGATGACTCTTTAGGTTTCCTGGTTGATTGAAACTCTTCCCACAAAGAGAGCAGTGGTAAGGCTTTTCCTTACTGTGTGATCTCTGGTGATTCTTTAGATCTCCTGCGAAACGGAATTTCTTGCCACACTCAGTGCAGAGGTAAGGTTTCTCCCCTGTATGTATTCTCTGGTGTTCCTTAAGGCTTCCTGAATGATTAAAGCTTTTCCCACATGTGGTGCAGTGGTAAGGCTTCTCTTCACTATGTATTCGCTCATGTCTATTAAGATTTACTTTCTCACTGAAACCCCTCCCACACGTGGAGCAGTGGAAAGGTTTCTCTCCAGTGTGTACTCTTTGATGATTCTTTAGGCTTACTTCTCTTGTAAAACTCTTCCCACAAGCAGAGCAGTGGAAAGGTTTCTCACCTGTGTGAGTTCTCTTATGATTCTTTAGAATTCCTGCCCGACTGAAACACTTCCCACATTGGGTGCAGTGGTGAGGCTTCTCCCCTGTATGTATTCTTTGATGTTCTGTAAGGTTTCCTGAACGATTAAAGCTCTTCCCACACTGGGAGCAGTGGTAAGGCTTCTCCCCTGTATGTATTCTCTGGTGACTTTTTAGACTTCCAAGCTGAGTGAATCCCTCCCCACATTGAGTGCAGTGGTAAGGCTTCTTTTTACTGTGTGATCTCTGATGACTCTTTAGGTCTCCTGTCCGACTGAAACTCTTCCCACATTGGGAACAGGGGTATCTCTTCTTTATTTTGGGAGTCTGTTTGAGTGATTTGAGGGGAGTTGGACAAATAAAACTGTCGCTACAGCAGGGTTGGGACTTCTGTCTGCATTGTTTATGATTTCCTGATGCTGTGGGACTGGGCTTGATGTCTGAGCCTGGGTTGGAGCTCTTTCCTGTAAGAATATGAACACATATTGGGTAAGAAACAGAAAGAGGAACAAAGGCTTTTAGGCTTAGAAATGCAGGATTTAACCTTAAACAAGGGCTGAAAACTAGATATATCGGTTTTCAGGGTGTGGTTCGATGTGGGTGAGTTATGGTCGCATATCCTACTCTGGCAGTTACTGTTGTTTGTCCCTCTTGAGTCACGGTAGCAACAACATAGCCTACCACTTCCTCAAAATAGTCAGAATTAATCTCAGATCAATCAAGAAATCCGTAATTAGTGCAGAGCCGTGATGTAGTGATAACACTCCCCTTCACCAATCACATTTAAGACTCCCCACCAGAGACCAGGATTCCATACCCTTCACATTTATTCGTTCCTAAAAATTACTAGCTAGCCAGCCAAGTTCCATCTCTGTGTTTGTCAATGAAGCAGGTACATTGAGCAGTCAGGTCACGTTCAATCAGCTTATCAAGTCACTGGCAACATGTGTTCTTCGGTACCATTTTGTTTCTTACAACTTTCTCGCTATCTATTACCAGAGTTTCATAGTGAATCATGTTATAAAACATGTCGTGGCGGGACACAAGATGTTCACGAATGGGAATTCTGGAATATCGACAAGTGGTAGTTGGGATGCAAGTGCACATCGTCTCAATTCCCCATTTGCCCAAAACAATGGCAGACTGGAGTGATCCCCGGGCCTGGAGTTTCCTGATGTTAGGGGCAAGGCCATTTGGCCTTCAAGAGGTGCCCAATCAGCCAGGGCACCAAGGCAATTAACCAAAATAGACAATTAAATTGATTTGAAAACAACAAAAAAACACTAGCTCTTCTGTTAAGAAAAACATAAGTGTATGTCAATGTATAGAAATAATTATCTTACACGTCAGAGTGTAGGTGATAGACTATGGTATTGACTACAGCCTGTCATGTTTGACAAATATAATGAAGGATAATTAATATTAAAGTCTAAAAGACTTGATTCTGTCTTACCAGAGGCACTGTTCATTCAGATAGGAGAGAAAGGCCAGTGACTGTGGCGCACCGCAACATCACCCAGCTTGCAATCTGAGCCGGAGGCAGTCAACATTTTGAAACTATTTAACCATAAACGCTAAATGCAATTTGGAAAATGTGCGCTTATAGCCTACTGCAGTGTGCGCATTGCTGAGCTTATAGCCTACTGCCGTGTGCACATTGCTGAGCTTATAGCCTACTGCCGTGTGCACATTGCTGAGCTTATAGCCTACTGCCGTGTGCACATTGCTGAGCTTATAGCCTACTGGCGTGTGCACATTGCTGAGCTTATAGCCTACTGGCGTGTGCACATTGCTGAGCTTATAGCCTACTGGCGTGTGCACATTGCTGAGCTTTGGCGTGTGGGCATTGCTGAGGTTATAGCCTACTGGCGTGTGCACATTGCTGAGGTTATAGCCTACTGGAATGTGCACATTGCTGAGCTTATAGTCTACTGGCGTGTGGACATTGCTGAGCTTATAGCCTACTGGCGTGTGCACATTGCTGAGCTTATAACGTGAATAAATAATTGTAGCTAAACATTCTGATCAGCCTCATTGCTTTTAAAGGGTGTTTTGATGTACAGTGGTTGGATTCATTTGGGATCTATCATCCCACAACTGTCCCAGAGTCTGGTTTGGAATATTTACTTCTCGCACAGAACAACAAGCTGACCAATAGAAGAGGTCAACTTTTGTACTATGGGGGGATAGTACATTGACATAGTAAAAGCAGTAGCCTGTTCGTTACTCATCTTGTTGGCTGACCAAAAAGTGGACATTTCTTCTAACATGTTCAATATGCGTCTTGGAATCCGATAAGCAGGCGGCGTGCCGTTGCATTCCCGACGTGTCGGTCTTCGCTAGTAGCCTACCCCGACGTGTCGGTCTTCGCTAGTAGCCTACCCCGACGTGTCGGTCTTCGCTAGTAGCCTACCCCGACGTGTCGGTCTTCGCTAGTAGCCTACCCCGATGTGTCGGTCTTCACTAGTAGCCTACATCGGATCTGCAAGGCCTGTGAGAAGGACCCGATAACGTGACTGGCATTGGCTAATAAGAATTGCGATTTCTGAGAAAACCATGAGTGAGAGGTGCTTCGGAGCACGGCGATTGGCAGCCAGGAGAAGGGAATCAGAATTATTATATTCAGCCCAAGGGCACAAAGGCCACTTTGGCCGCAATGCAAATAGTCCGGGTAGCCATTTTATTAGCTGTTCAGGAGTCTTACGGCTTTGGGGTAGAACCTATTTAGGAGCCTCTTGGACCTAGACTTGGCAGTCTGGTACCGCTTGCCGTGCGGTAGCAGAGAGAACAGTCTATGACTAGGCTGGCTGGCGTCTTTGACAATTTTTAGGGCCTTCCTCTGACACCGCCTGGTATAGAGGTCCTGGATGGCAGGAAGCTTGGCCCCGGTGATGTACTGGGCCGTATGCACTACCCTCTGTAGTGTCTTGCGGTTGGAGGCTGAGCAGTTGCCATACCAGGCAGTGATGCAACCCATCAGGATGCTCTCGATGGTGCAGCTGTAAAACCTTTTGATGATCTGAGGACCCATGCCACATCTTTTCAGTCTCCTGAGGGGGAATAGGTTTTGTCGTGCCCTCTTCACGACTGTCTTGGTGTGCTTGGACCATGTTAGTTTGTTGGTGATGTGGACACCAACGAACTTGAAGCTCTCAACCTGCTCCACTACAGCCCCGTCAATGCGAATGGGGCGTGCTCGGTCCGCCTTTTCCTGTAGTCCACAATCATCTCCTTTGTCTTGATCACGTTGAGGGAGAGGTTGTTGTCCTTGCCCCACATGGTCAGGTCTCCGACCTCCTCCCTATAGGTTGTCTCATCATTGTCGGTGATCAGGTCTACCACTGTTGTGTTAGTGGGCACGATTGGAATCCAAACACAACCCTCATGTACGTCGTGACGACCTCAGTTACACAAACCTCACAACTGTTTTGGAATATACTTTATGACCAAAATGATCCTACTTACACTTTAGTCCATTTTGAAAGTGGAATAAATGTTTGACTAATATCGATACAACATAAGTGACTTTCAACCAGAGAAGTTTTTTTTGTTGCGTTCAGTTGCTCTTTAGTTTGTTGGGATGTGAGCCGGTGGGCTGGTACATTAACAGAGCATTGAAAGAAAGGCTTTACAAGAGGCTTGTTGCTTTGCATCACACAGCGATAACACAAATTAAATATATAAAATATTATAATGTTTGGATAAAGAAATTAGTCCTCCCTCCCAAAACACAGCCTGAACTCAAGTCAAAGAGGATGTAAGTCTGAACATTTTCCATTTGAGTCATTTAGCAGACGCACTTAACCAGAACGACTTGCAGTTAGCGCATCCATCTTCAGTAGGTGAGACCACCACATTTCTCAATCATAGTAAGTACATTTTTCCTCAATAAAGTAGCTATCAGCAAAGTCTGTGCTAGTGAGAAAAGACAGCCAGAACTTACCCGAGTCACTGTTTTCTTCCACCTTGATTTCTCTCTCCTCCTCTTTCACAATCACATTGAGTTCCAGTGTTTGACTGCAGTCCTCCAGCTTCACCGACATCACCTCTGGACCCTGTTGTGAGCCTCTCTGGGCAGGAACACCACAGCCAGAACCCGGCTCTGACATGCTAGGCTGGAGGTAGATGTAAAAGCGGAGATCCAAATAGTTCAGGATGGTTTTCACAAATGGATCTTTCGTGGGATTGCTACAGAAAAGAACAACACAAATATGTAACGTTAGCTAAACGAACTAACCACACATCACGTCCAACAGGGATTAGCATTAATAGGTAGCCATTAGCAGCGGTTGGCCCAGCTAATTTAGCTAGCTAGGTAATTCCTCGCTAGTCATTTTGCTCACAATGAGTCGACAGCTGGCTACCAAACGCAAGTCCCACTTCAACCGTTACCCTGAACTGGAGTTAGCTAACTAACATTAGCTATACTAACGGGTTGGAGGTTGTAACTAGCTAACTATCTAGCTGACTAATGGCTAACTTGCTGGGAAAACAAAGACAGGCCGCGGCCACCACTGCAGATTCATGGAATGCGTCAGTTTACATACACAACTACAAGATCACATTTAAAATGTAAATACCTGAACAATAAATGTTCTGTAATTGTTTGGCTGTAAATCCAAATTATGAGATCCAGTGAGAGCAAAGAAGAATTGTTCAATGTATTATTCTATATGGTATAAATACAAATCTGTATGACGGGATATTCTTCTTCGATGTGGTTTAACAGCGGTTGTCATCCAATAGTGTTGCATTACCGCCACCATCTAGACTGGAGTAGAACTTCCTTATAGTTTGCTTTAAAAAAAAAAGTTAATGTGAACAAGTACCCTACCATCTAACCCTACACTAATTAAAAACCCAGCACCCTACTCCACTAAATCTATGTAGTCGTACCTCAGGCCAACAGCCTGAAAGGACAGGATACCACCACTCAATACACCCTGTAACTCTTCTGATGTCAAATCTCGTACAACCAAATACTTCTCTGCAGCTGCCACAACAACTTCAATTTTTCTGGACTTATGTTCCAATCCCTGCAGTACAGTCGATAGCCATTGCTATAAATGCTAGACATCCAATCTTACTGAAACATATCACTTGTTGGCCTATCCCTCTGTACTGGTACAGATCTACTACTCACATCACTCCTCTCGGGATCCCTCCCCCTTGACCCATCTTCCTCTACTTTCTTCACTGCCTCAGCATATGACAACTTCTGCACTACTCTAACCCTGGAAACCTCACCCTCCCTCTCTCCCCAGACCTATGGGCACCCCTACAATTAACACATACCACTACTTTCCCCAATGCTACACATTCCTTTGTCTCGTGCCCTTCTGCACACCTCTCACACCTAGGAACCTCCCTCCTACACACTGCTGCAACATGCCCATACGCTTGACTCCTGTAACAACGTAATGTATTTGGATAATGACTAGATGCTCATGTCTCCGGGCTTAAGAATGGGAGTCGCCTTCCTTTCCACCTTTGGGACAACAACAAGCTTA
Source organism: Hucho hucho (assembly GCA_003317085.1). Classification (NCBI taxonomy): domain Eukaryota; kingdom Metazoa; phylum Chordata; class Actinopteri; order Salmoniformes; family Salmonidae; genus Hucho; species Hucho hucho. Next base: position 8,328 of record QNTS01006593.1, on the reverse strand, counting down.
TGTCTGCATATTGAGCCCCATATAAATGCATTGAATAATGCTGTATTACCAAATGGACAGATGTTGGAGGGAGTGAAACCTCTTACAGCTCCTCTTCCTCACTGGTAGAGGCTCTCGCAGCTCCTCTTCCTCACTGGTAGAGGCTCTCGCAGCTCCTCTTCCTCACTGGTAGAGGCTCTCGCAGCTCCTCTTCCTCACTGGTAGAGGCTCTCGCAGCTCCTCTTCCTCACTGGTAGAGGCTCTCACAGCTCCTGAGTGGCGCAGCGGTCTAAGGCACTGCATTTCAGTGCTAGAGG